>JAMKCH010049054.1:0-52424 GCA_023653785.1 Ophioderma brevispina | reverse complement strand
TGTCATGTTGTATATTAATTTCGTATTTTAAGTATTTGTTGTAAGGCGCTATGTTCTCAGAAAAGCGCCATATATTTTATTATTATTTTACCTATTTATAAATTTCACCTATTTCCAAGGAGTTAAATTGGCATATATTGTCCCAGGTAATTGGCTTTTATTAGTTTATACTACTGTTTCTTATACTATAGATTAGATAATATGTGTTTTACCTTAAGGTTCATTAATCTTAAATCTATCATATTTTCGTGTTTAGGCCAAACAGAAATTCCTTTTTTATTTGTAAACGCTTTTACCCAAAATCAACCTAGTGGAACATATAGAAATAAGGGGGCAACGTTTGTTAAGGGGTACAAAATTAGAATTGTTCGAATCGATTTAAAAGATACACAAATTTGTTGGGCTACTCCTAAGGTTTAAAAAAGGTATAGTTTCTATGATCTATAATAGTTGTACAATAGGCACATAACAGTTCAAGGTCATCCTGGGGTAAAATCTACAGATTGCCTGGTAAAAATTTTACCCTAAACATAATTGTCCATATATGTCGTATACTGCAAGCTGTTGTGAAGGGATAAATGAAAATACCTCAATTGCATACTTGGGACTTCTATATGAAACATCTACCCTGGAAATACATCTTTGATGTCCATGGGCATGGTAGAGTTGCTTAAAATACATCTATCCAAGGCATTTCTGTAACGCGTCTAACGAGAGGAGATTGCAATTTGTCGGACATAAAAAATGGATAGGTATCCTTCAAAGAGTCGCTATTGGACAAAAAGTAAAACATGTGTGCCTAATCTTACGTGCAAATTCGATCTGAGCTAGATTCGCAATTCGCATTTTGGGGGGCAACGTGAAACAAATATTACCTCAACATCATATCAAAACGCATCATCGGAATCAACTAAAATTTAAGAATATCCAGGGAATCCTAAACAAATATAGAGGTACTGAAAGCACAGAATGCAACTTTTAACTCTTTGGTTCTAAGGAGATAGATTTACGCTCGCTGCAGCACATCCAAAGTTAAACCGCAAGTTTTAGGAACGCTGACCTATGAATTTACGAGCCTTTGGAGAAGTATTGTTAAAATGCTGATAAACGCAAGACTTTGCTAGGCATTGTTTTGTGGTAGGCTTTTGGTAATTACTGGTGACCTCTATTTAATAATGTTTGGTTATCTACTTCTATTTGCCTTAATGCACATCTGCTCGTTGGGGGTTCATTATAAATACATCCCTTCATCATGTTTTAAAAAGTTCAGAGAATTCCCGATGATGGCGCACTCAATTTTCAAACAAATCGTGTTTTTTTTTGCATATACACAATGCTTGTCCATATACTAATCACTGTGTAAATAACTAAGCTCAAATCGAATATGACTATTTTTAATTATACTTCTCAAAAAAAATATATTTCGAAATCTCTGAGTCAGCCTTTAATTATATCATTTTGTAATTGATTTTTAAAATGATATTATTAAAATTACTTTTCAGTATTCCTTCGTGTAAGTCGCCCAGATGCATCCCTACATTAGGCGCTATATCAAAACTTTGTTTATTATAATTATTTTGTAATTCCAGGCACGTTCTGAAAACGGTGGTACAAGGGCTTCGAGTATCACTGCAGAGTTTCGCCTACCCCGTGCTCGACTCAATTCGCCACATCACGGCCAATATAACGAGGATGTAAGTAAATCTCCCGGGTACACTTACTAAAAATGGGTGACGCTTTCCAAGTTGAGTGCCCCCGTGTAGATCTCATTAAGAATAGCTTAAAATGGAAGGTATTTGAATGTACATGGCCCTCTCCCGATTTCGAGCCTTTCTTCTACTCCACCTCCTCTTTTCCCTAAAGTAAGATGGCGACAAAAAAAAACGATAGAGAAATAGGAGCTGATGTACATTTTCTTCAACTTTTTCCCCCATCATGTCCACCAGATTAAAAAGTCTAAATTACGATACTGACGGCAATGCATTGTTATCATTTTTCATGTATTTTGGCCAGGAAAGTGCTCAAACTTATTATTTTAAAATTTCCGAAATTTTCACAATTGCTGTAATTTATTTATTAATAATACCCCAAAAATGCACACCTACACTTGTTTCCTTACTATTAGAGTTATTTTGAATTTATTTTCTCAGCTGCACACGCCAAATATATTTTACTCTTCAAACCAGATGTTACTCTTTTATCAACCAATGTACATAATGTGTTCTGAGTAATGTTTTCACTTGTCCTCTATGTGTTTGCCCATCCTAATCATTGGTAAAATCTTGAAAAGGGCCATCTGCTTTTTTAAAAACAGACCATACGGTCAGCTCCTGCTGTGTACGGGAGACCTGTCAGTCTTCCCACTTCTCGTCAGTTGTGGATGGAAAGTCCTTGGGCCGAGTCTCTTGGAACAGACCAAGATGCCGCACTGAACAGGCCACAAGATCAGCAACAAGATCTACAAGCACCACCTCGCAGGTTTGGAAGGGACGCTTCACCTCGTAATGTACCCGCCATTTCAGGGTAGGAGTCTTAAAACTTTGTAAGTTTAAAAAAAATGGTGTAGTAAACTCCGATAAACTTGGGTGTTCGCCCATATTAGGCTTCTTGGTTACAAAACTAAAACCAGACCAGGGCCGTTATCCTGGGTGCGTACAGCATTATTGGGAGTTTAAGGCATCTCATTGAAGGAAGGCTACTTCTTATGATATTCTTCGGAAATTATAGTCAGCAAACTCTAAAAGAAAAATGGGGCTCGTCTAGGTACAAACTCCTTAAAGGTTGCAACGCGAATTTGAGTCGCCATATAGTGTGTCATTTGTAGTTATTCATATAGATTAGAACTCAATATAATTCTTTACCTTGTATTTGGGTTAAAGAAATGCTTGAAAATAAACAACAGGTGATTTTTATTTGCTCATTTTCAATATAAAATAGGCTGAAGTAGTATTTGCTCCTGTAGCACTAAATTTTAAAGTTTTGTACTGATAGAAATATTCCAGCTTAGTTCTTTCAGGTGGGAGTATTGTTGATGGAGAAAGCTTAATAAATGCAAAAAAATTCAGAATTTTCATATTTTTCGGGACACATGATTTGTGAAATATCGAGTTGCACTTTAAATTGTTTTTATCACAAACAAAAAATTATTGATATTTTTTTTACTTTTTTTATTTTTTTGTTTAAAGAATTTGATGTCCAAACACTAATTCAGTAATGTCTCAATATTATAGCTATAAGGCTTGGTACCCTACATCATTGATTACGTAATCTATAGTAGGTCAGCAGTGCTAGTCATTAGAGATATGCTTTATCGTTTGGTCGATCACTAGCAGATAAATCTTTGATTTCTAAAATCATTCCTGTGCATGCCTTCATTGGCCATCATTACCCTATCAAAATTGCGAACGTGTTAAGCGTAGGGAAGCTAGATCTTCAGCCCATGATTTGATGCATGGTTTGATGAGAGTTCAATTCATTATGGGTTCGAATTGTTTAAACTGTTGTGATCAGTTTTCTATTTCCAGCTGATTCACAGCATGGGACCTGCTTCTTTCATTATTTCCATCGTTCTGTGGTCAACTAATAGATTCTTACATTGGCGATCGCGTACGGGAGTTTCCGTAACCTGACCCATCTGACACACTTTTTTTTCTGACACACGTATGAATTCATAAACCTTAACCTTAACGAAATAAGCATGTGCTTTATTCATATGTGTGTCAGAAAAAAGTGTCAGATGGGTCAGGTTACGGAAACAACCATCGCGTACTTATAATTTAATTTTTGTTGAATTTCCCCAACTCTGGAAAAATATTCCTACTGATGCAAGGCTTCCTCACTTTCTTCCTTCAAAGCTTTGTAGGCAACATTCTATTTTAACATATTTTTGTGCACTGCAGTCCTGTTTTATTATAATGTATGTGAAAATTAATTTGTGTTATTGTATGTTTCAATTGCATGCACTTTGATTTGTTGGCAGAGAAAGAGAGGAATAGGGTAATGAGAGAGAGAGAGAAAGGGGATGAAAGAGTGAGGGAAGAGAGAGCGGTCAAAGAAAATGTGTATCTGGTGTGTTTTGTGATTTTTTTCAATTATACATTTAGGGGTATGCTCTATGCATATGTTTAATTCAATTTTGTTTTGGTGGGCTTTTTTGTTGCATTTATTATAAAATGTATATTAATATGTAATTACTGTGGGTTTTTGCATCAGCAGAGCCCTTTGGTTTCATTTTTACAGCTATTTCCTCATGCTTGTAACTTTTTTGATTTACAGGGAAAGACACATTGTATTTTGGGCCACCAAGTTCGTTTTACTTTCCTTTATTGCCTATTATAGGACATGATATGTTTGCGATTTAACCATCTTTCCGTATTGCAGAACTGGGGATAACTTACTTCCTTCACTAAAATTTAAAAAAATATTATGTTAACCAGAAAACGACATCTCCATATGAAAAGAGTACTCATTACTTAGAAAAATGAATAAAATGTCACATCAATTTAATTCAATAATGTCAGTGACCAATATGTATACGTAAACTCTAGCGAACAATGGATCTAATGCTATTCAACAATCAACGCAGTATGTAGAAACATACTTCGAATCAAGGTATGCAGGTCCATTGTTAGTGTCCACTCAGTTAAAAGGATTTTAGGTGTTATTACTTCCCCGTATTGACTTCTATTATCCGTTCATGACGTAAAGGGGAACATACCTCGCCTTTATGATTTTTTTTAAAATGTTGGTCGCTGAATACCATTGACCTTTTCTAAAAACAAGGTAAATTGAATAGATATAGGTTTTTAAAGACAATAACTTGGGGATTTAGGTTCTGCAGCTGCACAAATTAGGTCAACCCTTGCCAAGAATCTTTTCTTTATGACTTTTGTCCCTTTATCTTTTCTTTTCGAAAGAAAAATATTAAAAAATAGGGTTGAAGTTAATTGAACACACAGTAGAATGTCAAGATTTCCTTCATGTGAACGCGAAAGGCTATTCCCTGCTTGAATTCATTGACAAAATAACTCACTCCAATGCGGTAAGGTCATAACATTCGAAATCTGTTCAACTGCGTGCACAATAACAATGGCGAGATGGAAAAGAAGTGTGTTCCCGGCCGATTATTGGGAATCATTAGTTCCACTCTTCGCTTGAGCATGTTGAGGTTATGTATATCCATTGGTTACTGATATTTTAGAAATAAATTGAATTGACATTTTATTAATTTTTCTAAATATTGTGCACTCTTTTCATGTGGGGATACAGCATTTCTTGGTTAAAATAATATTGTTTTAATTTTAGTGAAGGAAATAAGTTATCCCCAGGTCTGTAGCACAAATGTCTAATAAAAATGGCAAACATCGTATCATGCACCACAGCCTATTACTGTTAATGCTCATCTTGCATTTTGTAAATATAATGTGGTTATTCAAATATATAAATAAATACTATTATCAAAAACAACAAAATCGGACTAGCATGAGCACAAAAATACCTCCATTATTATAGTGCACTGTCCCTAAATCAGCAAATTAACAAATATCAAAACATGTATGTCATTTTAAAACGCGTCAATTTGAGGTAACAATTGATAGGTTATCGAGAACGTATTCCGCGTGCATCTCCCCTCATCTGTAGGACTTAAACATAAATTAAAATGCCCTTCTTTGAAGCGGTTTACAGTTCAGCTTATGCCTAAACGCTTTCATTCACTTTACTCTCTCGTATAATATAACAGCGCTGATAATGTAGGGAGAAATCAAGCTGCTAGACCAGGTAATAGAAGGGATCAACTTGGACCAAGAAGAGATCTATCACAAACAGGTCGATCAAGGTTTGGAAGAGATGCCCCTCCTCATCAAAGCCCACCCAGAGTTACTTCCGTACCACCAATTCTGGAATCCGGTGAGCAACCAGGGAGGGTTGAACCCAACTTTTCCAACCAGTTCTTTTGGTAAGTGCAAGACATATTGTAAACGCAATGAATATTCTCTAAAATTAAATAAGAAAGAGATGGTTATTTTTTTTCACCACATGCCACGTGTGCTGTGTACTTTATAAACCTCTTTCTCCATTTATCTATGTACACCTTGATTTCCTGTTCTCATGGTGCACATTTTCACGATCTTTCTTAATTCAAACTAATGCGTATCATAAAATTTCAGTAGTCATGGTATACTCATTGTTTTTAAGAACTACTTCCATAATAAAAGACAGTACTGTCTTCGAGGAGGTATATCACCATAGATCTGAGGATCGGTATGGTGTTTCTTCCAGGAGATTCTTGAACTCAAATTTAAATTTCAGCTGTAAGATTCTGTGATTATTTAAGTACTCACATTCTTATACAGGGTGAGTAAAAAAAAACCTGACCCTGATTGTGTCCGCCATTTTGAATTTTTAAATAACATATCTCTAAAATATGTGGTATCATCGGAAAGCCTATTTCATTATCTTTAATTTGATGCAAAGATAATTCCAAGTACATGTATAGGCCGAGCTACAGTCTTTTGAATCAAGTAGTCAGTTTTACCCCTATCCACGGATTCCCATTTGAATGCACGGCGACCAACTAAGCAAATGACTCCCCAAAATGATGATAAGGGTAAATCTATGTTAATGTCAAATAAAGTGGCATCTTAAGGGTGTAAAAGCCAGTGATAATGGTAAGTTTTATTGAAACACTTTTTCAAGATGTGGCATATTTTGGTGTACAAATATAGACAATACCTTAAACCTCAAAAGGTTGTCACCGATGTTTGTTCCTTCATATGGAGACTATATGGTATGATTCATTGAAGTCCTCCAGAAACTGATACGTGTATCAAGTTAATTTATATTTCAAATGCTTTTTTATGAGTGATGAGGACGTAGAGGGCATCGATGGTAAATTGTGGCTGGATTTTGTGGGGTTAAATAGCGTCAAATTATTCTGCAGTCAATAAATAGCCCGATTTTCTTCTGGACATTGATTTGCTACGTTGAACGCCGTTCATTTTAATGTGAATCCGTGGACAGAGTGCAAAACAGACTACTTGATTCAAACGACTGTAGCTCGGGGTATACCTAACCGATGCGAATGATCTTTGCAGCAAATTAACGATAATGAACTAAGCTTTCAGATGATATCACATATGTTAGATATACGTTACGTAAAAATTCAAAATTGCGGACACAATAGGGGTCAAGTTTTTTTTGTGTTACTACCCCTGTAGTTATTTCAGAAGGACAGTGGCACTTTGTCATTAGAAAAATGTTTTGTAACAAGCAAACTTTAGTAATTAACAAATATATGTCCCTAAGTATGGTCACGTGTGTGACATTTGTGGTTACATGTGTGCCATCTCCATTAATTTATGACACTTTTAAAAAAAATTGTAATAAAATTTTGTGTATTCCAATATTCCAAACTATATAAAACAATGTCATTACAATTTCATCAGTAATAACCTGCAAAGAGCATTGCTACCCTAAATATGCAGATTTCCTTGTTGAAATAGTGCAAGTCTACTGAATTTAGCACTATCACCCCCAAACTTCCAAAAGACACATGAAAAAGCCACCAAACACCCAACAAAACCCCAATGCACTGAGTGAGTCCCGGATCTGGGTTCGAGACCAACCAGAGTTTCCAACTTTTTCTCTTTCCATCTCCCTTATTCCTTTACTGCCTCCCGGGAAGGCCGAAGGGTTTCTTGTTGAAACTGATCAAAGCTAATAGAAAATTTCCTCAAAGATAGAAAGGTGAGCACTGGTAAATTTTGTGATATTATTAGAACATCAATACTGTTAAAGAGAAAAACATTAGTTTTGTGTAAATTAAGGTAACCACAAATTGGCTTTTGCTGAAATAGGAAACAATATTACTGAATAGTGGTTTCCAAAGTCAAAGTACATTTTTTTGTTAATATACTTACATATTTTCCTATAATTTTTAATTTTTCACATGATTTTAAAAATCAAGTTCACTCCATACTTCGGCAATATTTTAAATAAATGAGTAACTATCATATAAATAAAGATCTATCACTTTTTACCCTTAAATGTTAATTACATGAATTTATCAAATTAGGCGTTTGAGTTGAAAACATTGTTAAAATAGCATTTAGAAACTTGGAAGGATAGTTACCATGATAATGTTAAATAGATTTGCAATACATTAACTTCACTTTTGTCCCCAAAAAAATTACTTTTGGACCCCATGTATTTAAAGTCTTCTCCTTCCTTGATAGTTGAGTCCATTCGTTGCACAGATAGGAGGAGGATCTACCTCTTTATTGGAATCATGTTTCTGTCTTCTTTACATTCAACATAATCCCACCCTATCGCTTGCTTGTAAAGAATTAAGATACTAAAGTAATTACCCTTATTCGAGTAAACACTGATCATTCACTCTTATAGTGTAGTAGATACCATAAAAATCTGCACATTCTGACAAAAGCATGAAACTTAGCACAGACATTCCTTGGGGTGAACAAAACAATCTAGAAGGGGTGCCCAAAAATCGACCTCATTACTGACGTCAATGCCCCGCCCTTTTTGCATATTGCTTTAATATGTCAAAAGTGGAATTCCTCAAAACATACGGTGTGTGGTATCAAATTAAAGCCTGGAACCTAAAGATTGTCTTAAAGATACTTTTAATACGGTATCTTATCATTTGGGGTTATTATCGGTCATTAAAGTTCATTGGAGGTCATTTGATATCAATTTCAATCATTTGCACGCAAATTTGTCAATTCTAACCCATGCATGCCTACAATAAGAGCAGTTTCCGTATTATGTCAACAATTGACATTGTAAAAAAAATAAAAATCAGCAAAATTACTTGTTTTTTGTTTCAATTAAAGGTAAACTATGTAGTTCCATGAACAATTGCCTATTCATTTCACAAATAGACAGTTTGTTTGGATCTTACAAAAAGTGAGATGCTGCAGCCGTATATTCCCAAATGGCAACTATCAAGCACCTTTCACTTTTTGTGTTATTTCAAACAGAGTTGCAAATTTGAAAGTTGGTAATAACTTCTTTTGATTTGAAGCTTTTTGTCTTTTTAAGAAAATTTCTTTAAAGTCTTTACTAAGAAATGATGGCATTTCGTCGTTGAGGATGTAACAAATTGAAATATTTCCTGCAGCGTGTCCACAACGTTTACCATTGGAAAATTTAACCCTAAATTACAACTTTGATTTTATTAAATATCAAAGTCCAATTAATTGTTCAAAATTTAAAAAAAAACGGAATAATTAAAGTTCTGTGTCCCAGTCCCTGGATAACCTTTTCCATGAACAAGGCCCAGAAGCCAGAATCAAAAATCCTGGGCGATTGGCGAGTCACTTGCAGTTCACAAACTAGAGTTAATTTCCTGCAGCCATATACTTCAGCAGTTCTCTATTTACCTTGAATATTTCAGGTAGCAGGGTCCTACAATAGCTTTCAGGTGTTGCAACATCCTAAGCAGTAGCTAGCAGTCCAGCCAGAGGCTCTAAGAGCTGGAGCTTTTGATGTACATTCGGGAGAACTTTATCATGTCTTTTTTTTGATAACCCAGAAGTGTCAAAATCCCCTCAGACATGCAGGAAACAATTTCAATGCATGAAATTGAAATCCCTCTTTTTTCCCTGGCAAAAGTAACCAGGTGCTAGTGCTTCCAACACTCTTTTTTTTTTTGTATAGCACAAGAATCGTGGCGTAGCTAGCGCACGTCAATATCACATCAATCACTATATGATATACAGTATTGGAAGTTTGGGCTTATTTGTCATCATCTTTAGTCTTTCAGAAGTCGTTTATGCACTGAAAGACTGTAACATTACATTCCTCAAAGACCCATGCAATACCTTGGCTTTCAATTATATTTACGATGAGATGAAGGCGTAGCACTACACCGGTCGGTGGTGATATAATTTAGACCGCCTTGACCAAGTTACATCATCTACAGTCTCCAAATTCTAGAAAAGGGATCCATCAAAAGAATTTGTGAGCTGAAAAGCATTCCCTTGAAGCTTTGCCCAAGTATAGTGCGAGACGTGATGATCGCACCAGGTTCTTGTCATTGTCAGCTTTCAGAATTGAATTAGAAGTTTCAAACAAGGAAAACGCGCTTCTACAAGACTTGTTGTCCAACAAGACCCATCAAGAATTTGCCAATCATGTTCCATGGCACAGAGCCATTGTGTATTGGAGACCAAACAGTGTGTTCTATAACTGCTGTGACAGTCACCAAGGAACTTAGTTCTCAAAATCTGCGTCTTACATTGGTTTTTTGTTTTGTTCATTTTTTTATCTTTTCTTTAAGAGATTTCATCCATTATGTGCAGAGTTTCCTGGGTGTGATTTTTCTACAGTTTGAACATAGGGAAGAAATGCCTGTGGTTTTCAAGTAGTCTCCTGTTTTTCATGCGGTATTCTGTGTGAATTCAGTTTGTTGGGTAACTTCTGTAGCAATTTCGATAAAGTGTCAGGACTTGCAACCATCAACTTTGTTACCACCCCCTCGAGAATTCGTTATAAAGCATCCGATGCTTATGATTTTGATACTTGGATAGGTATGGTCCTCTCTTTTCCATTGATACCAAAATAACGACTACATACCTAGTATGTCTCACAATGACGTCATAAAGTTGAAATTTTCCATAGCAAATAGGCGAAAATCCAATTTTGCACAAAAAAGGTAGGAATATGTCCATTTCCATGCAGTTTTCAGCTTTAAATGAGGCAATTTGTTTTGAAACATAACCATAGAGTTTTATAGCCATAATGTGCATAATAATTTCAAAATGTACCATAAATTATCCTTAGGTTGCAACCAACCCCTACCCTTCGACTTTGATGGGCCAAAATTGCCCCTTAACCCCGTTGGATTTGCTACCTTCATATTTTGTAAGACATTTTTTTCTCTAAAATGACCAGAAGGGATGAGAGAATGATACCTAAAAGCTATTTACGAAAGCTTTTGACTTTTAGCGCACCGGAGTGCAAAGTACTAGGGGTAAGACTATGTTACACGTAGTTAATAAACTTTCCACTTGTTCACAAAGATGTATCTACCAACAAACCGAAATATATATATTTGTGGGGGCTTATAGTTTTGGTGTTAATTACCAGCAAACTTGACTAATAATACTAAATTAAACCAAAGATCGCCTCGGGAATATTAGGAATAAGGGGTTCAATGTTGTTGCATAACAAGGGTAAAATTGGATTGTGTCCGAATTAATATGGTATGTTCGACAGTAGCTGTTGATCTACAGGTTTTTATTACAATAGGCACATACAGTCCAAGTTCATCCTGGGTAAAATTTTCCAATTTGCTCTAAACTGGTTTAAATTTTTCATTTGGTCACACAGATACAAAATTGTATAAGATTTCTTTGTTTGACACTCAATATAGAATTAGAATTATAGTTAGTGACCTCCCATAGCTCCAGTCACATTGCCTTTCTAATTATGCAACAAAATATCATATTGGTTGCAACAGTATTTTGGGCTCCTGTACCTGTAGACGAACAATTTGACATAATTTTTAATAACAACCGAAAACCAAACTTTTTACTCATGTGACCTTGAACCTATTTTGCCTCATAAACAGTACTACATCCAGATAGGGAATTTCTCAACAGCATAGCCCATTAAGAGTGAACCAATGGGATATCACATTTTGATTTTGACACTTTGACACCAAACCTTAACTACGGTTATCAGCCACAAAACTGGTCATTGGCATCGTATGACCTTTAATGACCCTAAACTGACCTCTACTTACTAAATATTCAAATATTTAGGTCATTTTAGCACTCTACATGTCTCAAGCTTTAATTTGATACCAAACTTGATATGATCATTGGAAGTAATTATTTTAACATTACTACGAAATATGCATAAAAAAGGGGCGTGGCCTATGACGTCATTACTGTGGTCAAATTTTGGGCACCCCTTCTGAAATTGCTTTACATACCCCAAGGAAGGTTTGTGCCAAGTTTCATGCTTTTGTCCAGAAGTGCATGATCTTGGTGAAAATTATGATTTATCTACTTCACTATTAGTGCTAGTACGTTATTGTTTGGATGTTGTAACATGGCACTGATTAAAGGTGGTTGTTCCGATTTATGTGTATTGTGTTCTCTACTTGATATGAGAGCCTGGCACTTGCACATACACCCCATCAAGTACCGTGGGAAACAAACTTGCGGTTTTGATGGTAGACGCAATAATGCATGTTGCAAAGCCCTATTCAATACTGTGCTAATAAAGTGGTTAACCACTAAAACGGCGGTTTTTTGTTTATATCTTAGGATTGAAATGGATTCGAGGGCTCAAATTTCAGGACGACAATGAGAAAAATACGGCCTTTCATCTGATATCAAAATCGATACTACTTCCGGGTAAATCAGGGGGGTCCCAAAGACGATCGGAACACGCACCTTTAAGCTCAAAATTGCATTGTTTCTGTATGATTAGTTTGTTGTATGTCTATTGCAATTTAGCCTACGGGCTACTATACCAGATTAAATAAACCATTATTATTATTATAAATTGCCATTTTACTTCCATTATGTCTGCTAAAAATGTAGTGTTACGGGTTTTAAGCAACTGCAGTTTAAGCAACCAACATTTGTATGAATATACAGATTAAATGACTCCCATGCATACAGTGTTGAAAAACACCTTTGTCCTTTCCAGTTCGCCAAAGTGTACCAACATTAATTGAGAGAAAGAGGGGAATGGAGGTGTGTGCCTCTTTCTTTCCCAAATACAAAATTCCTGATTCATAGTTCTGTAGGTTGTGACCGTGATGACTCCAGTGTTTTGAATAACTGTTATTCCAAGGTTGTAGTTGTACAGCGATCAATTGGCCAATACAAGACGCGCAAGAAATCTTAAACAAAAGTATATCCGGTTTCGGTAAAATTATGCAAATGAACGTATTGGTAATGGTCTTTCCTATAATATAAGTTATAATTAGACGCTACAAAATCAATAGTACCTGCACATAGCTTCCATTATTGTATCCATTGAAGTGTGAAATGAAATGTATAAACTATATACTTTGTTTATCTGTCTATCTTATCTTTTTCAGATTCAACAAATTGGGTTTATGACTACAGAACTGAAGGATTGACTAAGACAAAATGTGCGAATATTGTCTCTATCTAAATTGCGAATCTACCTTTTTATCCGATAGGAGAAACTGATTTATTTTGTAATCACCGTTTCTGAAACATTAAAGGTTTACAATGCACCTGGTCATCCAATGTTAAATCAGTGTATGGAAGGAAATTCTAGAAAAAAACTAGTAATGATATGTAATATCAATGTCTTTTTTAAACAAAATTTTGAATTACAATAAAAAAAAGGATTTAATTATTCTAGTACCACCAAATTGTCAAAATTGAAGCGTTTGCAATAAATCATTGTAAAGCTATCTCATTGCAAATCTGGCCTTTTTTATCCGATAGGAGAAACTGAGTTATTTTTGTAAACAGTTTCGAAAACATCTAAAGGTTTTTTTAATGCACCGTCCTCCAATTTTAATCAGTGGTATGGAGGACATTCTAGAAAAAAGAACTAGTAAAATGATATGTAATTTATTAATGTCTCATTTAAAAATTTGATCAATACAAAAAAAAGGATTTAATTATTCATTACCAAATTTTCAAAATTTAAGCTGTTATTTGCAATAAATCATTGTAAACTATCTCAATTGCAAATCTGCCTTTTCATCGGATAAGAGAAACTGATTTATTTTGTAAACCGTTTCTGAAAACATCTAAATATTTTAATACACTGTCCTCCATTTATTATCAGTGATGGAGGTCATTCTAGAAAAAAAACTAGTAATAATATATTATTCGTTTGCATTTTTAAAATTTTGATCAATACAAAGAAAAAGGATTTAATTATTCATTACTTAAGTTTCAAAATTTAAGCTGTTATTTGCAATAAATCATTGTAAACTATCTCAATTGCAAATCTGTCATTTCATCCGATAAGAGAGACTGATTAATTTTTGTAAACCGTTTCTGAAAACATCTAAATATTAACACACTGTCCTCCATTTATTATCAGTGTATGGAGGTCATTCTCGAAAAACTAGTAATGATATGTTATTATTCGAAGTCCTTCTTAAGATTTTGATCAAAAAAGATTTAATTATTCATCTGCAAACTTTCAAAATTTCAGCTGTTGTTTGCAATAAATCATTGCAAACTACTAAAATGGTAAAAACAACGTTGAGCCAATTGTATGAAAAAGGACACATTTGTCTAAAAAGATGGCGCTCAAGTTTAATCTATGATCTGATGACAATAAGAAATTCTTATACGGCCTTGCTAAGGAAAAGGTCAAGAGCAAAATATGGCTATATTTCTCCAATTCATAGTGTATATTTTTGTATATTAACTTTTGTTTAAATCAAATAATCAAATACTACTGCACTAGTATATAAATAGTTTATTGCTATCACAGGCCTCAAGACGGCCCAAAATTTATCCAACAACCAGCACAGCGGCATAGATGAAAAGAATGATTAGGGGCAGTTTCAAACTCAACCACCTGTTTCTTTCCCGGCTTCGCACGGATATTTATTGTTTCCAAAAATGAAACATGGTTCAATGACCATCAACAATGGCTCAACTGTTGCTCAGCTTGCGATTGAATCCCTAATGCAACTTGTGTTACATATTACTCCCATATTACCGTTCAAGTGGCGACTATTTATAGTCAATCCAAACTAGTATGTTAAATCAAAACAGGACCTACTGTATATTGATTAAATCCATACCTTACCTGTTATTTGAACAACAAAAGTAAAGCCAGCTCTTTATCTATACTTTTAAATTCGTTTGCTCGCCAGTTACCGTGAAAGAGTATCAGCAGACGTCTTGTCAGAGTTTTCTTTTAATTGAATCCCGGATTTACAGGAGATGGATGTTACAGGAGATTTGTTTGGGATTAGGCTTGCAAATGTCAATTTGAAGCCAACAAATTAAAGCACACGCCCACAGTATGTTTTGATGTTGAGATTTTGATACTGTTAGGGTTTTTAATGAACCAAAAACCCCTGAAAGTGGCAAAGTGGCATATTTGTAGATATAGAGTTTTTAATATCGGGATCCCCAATTCTAATTGACGAATTTTCGGCAATCGTTTTCTTCTCTTTTTTTTTTTTTTTTTTTTTTGACTTAAAATCAACACCTGAAATAAGATGTGATCTTATTCTGGGTTTAAAAACTGGTTTGGATCAACTGCACCAACTATCGTAGAAAATAACCTAGCAGGTGTGGTCATCAATGTTAAGAATGTTTTTCTTCCTATCACCAGCCCTATTTGCAGTGGGACTCTTAGATAATCAGTCCCCGGAGGGCGGCAGTCAGCTTTGTTTCTGGTAGCGATGGGCGGCCCCATCTTGATTTTGTCTCTCAATTAAAGTAGGGTCTTATGAACTGCAATTTTACCAAATTTTGAAGCTTTGGAAGTAAAATTCTAGAAATGCGGGCCTCAATGACCGCAAATACCCATGCCACTTCCTTATGTCAGAACCCCCTCCCCGTAATACAGTACAGAAAGTTCTAGCCAAAAATTGAGTGATTCACTCAATGTTCACTCAAAATTCACTCGAGTGGGATTTGAGTGGGTTTTGAGTGGGATTTGAGTGCACCTTCAAACCAAAATAAGTGGGACACCATAGTGCATGGTGGTGTTATTGATTTTAGCTTTGAGTGGGATTTGAGTGAAGTTTGAGTGTGATTCTGTATCTTTAACTCAAGTTCACTCAAAATCTACTAGTGGGACTTGGCAAGTTCTTTCTGTCAGGTACTGTATTAATAATGTAGATGGTAATGGTGACACCTATTTTAATGAGAAATTTCATGATTTAAGTACTAAGGAATTAACTTTAGACGCTATATATTCTTACTGAAGTAGCTGTACAAATGTAGTTGGACATTTCTACCAGTATTAATGTTAAGAGTAAAAAATATGCTTATCCACAAATGCAAAATTGAATTAAATATCCCTCTGATGAAGATCCTGATAAAATCGAAATGTCAAGTCCTCCAATTCAATATGACATTAATTTCATTATGTTCACTTAAAGTGACAGGAGGAGATTTTTTTAGGATACGAATTTCTCTCAAATTTCACTGGATCGGTTGTAGACCACCTACCGAGAACGTTTCGAAGGTTTATTTGACAAACAGGTGCAAAAGAAAACCGCAAACCTTGTTTTGAACTTGCCTGCAATCGTAATCGTTCCCATAGAAAACCATGCTTTGACTTTCTGTCGTGCACGACAGAAACTACTAAATCATCTTATTACATAAAGACGGCGTATTCGGCTTATTCACTTCAGGTGTGATCTAATACATTGATAAGCATTCCGAATATATGTAAAAAACCGGGGTTCGAGAAAAATTGGGAGCGCTTCTTCCCCGGAAATCTCCTCATGTCTCTTTAAGAGACGGTTCAATAATGTTCTGTCCGAGGGGATGAGCTTGCCCCTCAAAAATTGCCTCGCCTCTCTGAACGTGCTAAAAAGCGTTTGCCTCCTCCATAGTTGGACAAGCCTAGAATTACATCATCCAAAAGAACAAAGTTGAAACGTTTTATATATACTTACGTCCTCTAGGGACGTTAGGGATATGTGAGTAAGGCCAGCGTAGAATTGTTTGCATATCAAGTTTCATGTAATATTTCGAATCCTAGGCCATATTACAGCAAAATGTGAGCTAAAACTCCCTGTCTCCTCTTTTCTGACTTGCAAAACATGTCTTCGGTCTGCCTCTCCCCGCGATGATAATTATAGCACGTTTTCGAAAGTTTGAGTTGATTTAGTATGCTTTAGTGAAACGCAGTTGTAGCCACTGTACATACAGCCCTGCTAGTTTGAATATCGGTCAACTAACGTATGCAATGTATGCCGAAAACGGCTTAAGGGTGTTATAACGGCTTTTTAAAAGCATTAAATATAAGATGGATAAATATATCTCGTTTATAAATGACAATTATAAATATTGCATTTAGGAGTCGTGCGATCATTTAATAATCCAACATTCATTCACATAAACAACAATACCATATTTTCTCCTCTTTGTGAATATTTCTTACAATAAAAAAAGGCCAATTGCAAGAAAAAAAGGTTGTCTCAGCTTCCCGCTCGCATAGGTGTAAGAAATCACATTTTAACGCGTTTTTCTTAAAATGTTTTCACGAGATTTTATTAGCTGGTTAAGAAAAAAAGTAAAATTTGGCCGGGAAGCAGCCCAAAAAGTCGTCTTAAAATGCAATCTAAAAGAATTTCTGCGTAGCGCATATTTTTATCGACTAAAAACGCAAAGCGCTTGTTAGGGTTTAAGCAACAGGAAGCTAAGTAAATAGCAATATAGTTACCGACTCCTACATTGTAGATGGTAACAGAGTAACTATATATAAAAACACGTAGTGGGAATAATACAATTCATACTCCATACAAACTCATATCGCTTATTATTAATTGAGCATAATATAAAATTAATAGTGTCTATTGTTTTATTTCTTTGTGGGGGAACCAGGGGTCCAAAGCACTGTGTAACTGGTATAAAAAGATCTATTATGTAAGACATTACGCATGAGTTAGTATAACCAAGGGTTTCGCATGGTTTGCGAACGGACCCCCGACTACCACCATAAAAATCACAAACAAATCTACTCTATTGAAGCTGTACAAGGTTCAATGTATGCGTAAATCGATTCTAGTCACAGACGTAGTCCCGACGGCATTTCGCGCCTGTGTAGTACATTCCTATCATACTATAATTTGGATTGGTGGCTAAATGTTGGATGTATGTTTGTTCGCAAAAGGCCTTCCGTCATTTTCGATCCCATATTGCGGGTTGGCGGCGGCAATCACATTAAAGGTGCATGAGGATACCGAACGGGTTATACGCTATACTTTGATGAAATCCGTTCAGCAATGGTCTGAAAAATCAAACGAAAATATGCTGGTTGCTACGGTAAATTACCATTTGTTTGAAAGCGTTACTAAGGCGACGCGAATGCGTGGCGAGTTGCGACGGTGGTTACAGCGTGGCAACGGGCGATTACGCGTAAGACGCTGTATGCGGTACGCAAATAACAGGCTTCTTATAGTGCATACTGTGTGGGAAAAAAAGAAATCGTCAAGAACCGTCATGTATTTCGCTCTGTTTTGGGCCAGTCTGTATGGATACACGGGTGTATCTCAGGAGAATTTGAGAAGAAAAAACATTAAAATATACGGTTCTCAACACTGCTTCATGTCAGATTTTACATTGATAAACCAATACTATAATGAATGAAACCATTTTTGGTGGTTTATAAGTATGTTTTAAGCATGTCCCCTTGACCTTTAAAAGTTTTAATTATTTTAAAACAATACGAGAAAAAATAAATATCGGCAATTTATACGGGATTAAATAGTCAGTTGACGTTTCTTAGAAATCGGTACTACATGAGCGCTATAGAGTCGGTACGGGATTCTTAAAGTGTTAAAATACAAATGTTGCGAAGTTTCGGGTGGAGTCCTAATTTCAGAGTGACGGGTTGACCGGGGGTGGGGGGGTAGGACACGATCTGGCTCGATTGGGCATTGGGATTTCAAAGGGTAATTTTGGGGAACTGCTACGGCATTTACTATGGCATCTCGGTCCCAGTGACATTAAAACTCATCTCTTAAACTTTGTTCTAAAGATCTTAGTAATATCATGAAAATTAAAAGAAAACAATTATTGACTTTTCAAATCCGTCGGGTTAGTGGATAACTCTCCGCTGCAAATAGTGTAATTTCCAATAACGGTCTTTAGATTTAATATTCGTGACCAGGCCTAGTCTTTAGTCAAGTCTGGGGGTAACCGTTCGATATGCGTAAGAGAACCCTCCTACCGTTAATTCTTTTAAACAGACTAGCACCCGGAATTGATGCCCGTTTTGATTTGCTTGTTGCTGATTAGGGTGGCCATGTCCTCCCCCCCCCCCGGGGTTGGTTGGGGTGGCAATTGTGGTGGTCTCGCCCAATAGTTTGTGTCACTTCTCAGTTGATCGGCTTCAGTTTTAGTGGATACGCTCACGTAACTCAAACTAGGCGGGAGCCCGTCGTTTATTGCCAAATAACAGAAGAATCGCGGGGGGTATTTATGGCGCTCAAGCAACAGCTGACTGACCTAAGTTTAAATGAACCGCGCGTTGCAGTAGTTTATAGATGAGGTGACATAAATGTTTAAAAACACAAACTTAGACCTGGTCTCCTGACTGATTCGAGGTGCAAAGGACATCACACAGCTACAGCACTATTCAAGGGATACCGGCGGGCAGCGCTTTTTTCTTGCCGGCGGTGACGGCACATGTCACCATTCATTTATACACACAACTTGACCGCGCAGCAAATGATCCTGCTGAGTTAAAAACACAGTTTTCTTGCGCATATGACAGCAATCAATTACTCCATTGCATTTCCCCAATTTTCAAACTTTTAGTTCCATGCCGAAACAATAGCCATGCATATTGGCAATGAAACGTCGTAAACGTAAATGTCACACTGCATAGATTGCTGAGACAGTGTGTTCAGAATTGACCAAAGTGACACGACACAATTAAATATTTCTACGCTTATTTAGGGAGTACTTGTTCATACCTCAATTTCTGGGTATTGATCATGCGCTCGTTACTAACATCTAAAAACAGTCTGATTGAATTCTGTTTGAGGTTCCGATAGCCGAGACCATCCCGGATTTCCCATTATCATTGCGCATATAATTTGACCACCTGAGGTCTAAGAAGCTTCAAACGTAATGAAACACACAGTGCAGAATTTTCGAAAATTTCCAAGCTGTATCACAAATATGACGTCATCATTCAGTAATGAGCGGCGCTCTTCATTTGTATTCGGAAACCAGTTGCGAAGAAGTTTGTTCGTGCATATATCACTACTAAGTCTATATATGTGTTTTAACTTATTTGAACTAAGTTTAAATAAATAATACAAGGAAAGCATTTTGTATCCCTGGATCTAAATAGCGAGTCCCAAAACACCCACAAATTTAAAGAGGATAGTTTCTGAGTTAAAATAAGCAGTATAAGATTATCACCCAAAACATGTGTCGTATGGGATTTTATTTTGTAAACACCAGAGTTCGGATCTTCAAGATTATCGCATTGCCATATTAAATGGATATGGTAATCATATATCTCATAGATAGATCCTTGTCATCTGATTGGTTAAATGAAAGTCACGTGATATGGTATAGTTTCACTATTTTCGCATAAAACGTGTATACAGGGTGAGTCAGAAAAAAGTACAACCAAATGAGGGATTTTTTATGAAGATACCTTAACGAAATTTACCAAATTCATGTGTTAAATAAATAGCCTGTTTAATCAGCTTTCATAATAATTTTAAATTTTTAAAATCGATCATGCCATTCAAAGGCTACAGTTATTTTTGTGTAGGTATCAATTTACAGCCCCGAACAAATTGCACACTAACTGTATACACATGAGACTCATTACTAAGCAGCGTGAGGGCTTCAAAATAGATTAACCGGTTGATTTCTTTGGCGCAGTATTCAAATGCTACGCAGGACATGTGCTGTATGATAATGTAGAATACTTAATATTTACAGGATATATTTAAAATATAACATTTTAATGCTTTATCTATTATGCAGCCCTATACATGTATTTTGGAAGTTTTACTACATGAACATCAAGTAAGTTGAAAAGAATGCTGCAAATTGTTGCTTCAAGTCCAAAAATTGATTTCATTAAATATTATTTTGATATCTGGTTTCATTTTACCCAGCGATGTAAACGGACATTTTCATTTGGGAAGTGGATACAAGTGGTGGGAACCATTTAGCTTTTGGGACATCACTAAAACACATTTTACAAAGCTGAACACGGTAACTTTTCAATACTATCAATTTATTACTTTCCTGATCTCTATTGGGGCCAGGAGGGGGCAAAGATTTTGAATAGTGAGTGGGGATCCCGGATTACCCTTCCCACCCCTCACCCACGCACTGGATACGTCACTGGTGTTCCCTCACATTTATTCCAAATGTGAAATTAATTGAGGATATGATGCAAATCCCAAAGCTGAACGTAAAACTCTTTGAGTTGCTCTAGCGTGTAACTTGTTCGGTCTTCCACATCGGGTATTTTCACTTCCGCAACTGTAACTTTTGAACGCGTTAATCAAGTTAATGCCGTAATTTTTATATGAGAGCTAACAAAACAGGGAATGTACTACAGGAAGAAAATATATGAATAGCACAGAGGGTTTTCCATTAAAAATCGCTTAATTTGGTTGTACTTTTTTGACTCGCCCTGTAGTACTTTTTTGCACGGTATAGTAGTAACATTTTTGTCCGGTATAGTAATTTTTTGACCGGCTGTCGTAACTGCAGCGAAAAAGAATCTATGAGGTATATAAATCAAATATTAACTGCCCTTTATTCGGGCCATAGTCCAAACTCTTGATCCTCGGTGATCTCGATATCGTACTATTTTTCCTCAACTCCGCCATCGGGAAAATAGTACGGTCTCGAGATCACCTGGGGTCAATAGTTTTGACTCAATTTCTTGGACAGTTTAGAAAGTACTCCCGATTCCCCGCCAAAATGGCGCCCCATCGTGTTGCACGTAGACGAAGTACGAGCAACGCCCGCGTTTGTTATGTCCAAGAAATTATGGCCCTCATGGGCAGTCCATATTTGTAAACTAAGCAAATAATATGCCTTGAGATAATACTTAACCCTTTGAAACCTACAGGCGAATATTGGTCTCTTCATGGATCAAATTTTTGTATTCTCATAACCATAATTCGACTCATAACAATATTTCGACTCAGTATGAAAATTCGTTTATTTATTTATATCATTCGGCAATTGCAGGCAGAACCCAATAATGCCTATCTGCACTTAATCAAGGGACGCCAAGAACGGGAGACAGAATTTATGGGAAGTTCTTGGAGAAAACATGCGAGGACGAGTTTTGGATCGGCAACCAAATTCACATGACACTCTGGCTCACGGGCATCAGACCGGCAGCCATGGTGAATGAAAGGTGAGCGACTCGACAGCTACACCAACTCGCCCTCCCTTACGTTAGTGTTTTAGATTGTTTCTTCAAATGACCTGCGTTTTATTGCAGAAGCTATCTAAAAAGCGCCGCCAACTTACGTGTTATTTAAGATTGTCATGATCAATTGTGTAAAATGCTTTTGACAAAGTCAATGAAGTAGACCTATTTGTTTAAAGTTTTGTCCCATTATTTTCAACAGAATCAGTCATTTTGTCAATTAGTCAATAAAAGCCATATAACCGGTTTTTAGAAATGGTTTGATCTAAAGGCAAATTGCTTTTCATTTGAATTTGAATTTACGTATTATAAGTTGTAAATCTATAACGACAAGTCTCACGTATTTTCGAAAAAACAAGGTAAGCCCGATACAGGACGATTAATTTGAAAAGGAGCTAGGATTTTCTTTTTGTAACTAGGGTATAATTTTTTACTACTTTAAGTATTTGGAACCGTACCTGATACATTGTGATAAGTTAAATATCATGGTTACATGATTCTGGATTTCATCAACTTTCTGACCAATTAGTTTCCATATCTCACGTCCTTTTGTTTTGGTTGAAGTTACAGACATTTGTACACAGTCGAGGAACTCGACGTGTCTTTCTTTTGTACGGTTTCTTTCTTTCTTCTTCTTTTCTTTCTGTAACATGCTAATATCTAAGACATGCAACATGTCATATTGACCAAAAACTGACAAGAAAGTACATACACCCAAAAATTTTGACATGACAGATTGGTGTCAAAGGTCACGATTCGGTCAACAGGGGTCAACAACGTAACCATGCAAAAAAATTCTAGAAATAGCTCAAAACTTAAAACTAATACTGTTCATCTTAGGATTTGATCAACACTACAAAAAGTCAATCATGACCTTATAACTTGCGCCCATTGTTTAGGGCGTCAAAGGTCAAAATACTTCAAAGTACGTTACACTTAAATCACTACTCCGCCTAAAGATTAAGGCACCTGCTGGGTGAGTCATGCATATGAATAAACTTGAGCCCCGTAACAAAAGTTATGGTTCAAAGAGGTCCATATGGGGTCATCTGGGGTCACAGAGGTCAACAATTTCTGTGTGTAAATAATTTAAAAAAAAGTCAAATAGAAAAATCTTCCATTCCCACCCGTAGTACTTGAGATGAGGAGGTCAATAAAAGTCAATCATGAACCCATCACAGGACCCGTAGTTTAGGGGTCAAAGGTCAAAATACTTCAAATTACGTTACTAATTCAAATCACTACCCCTCCTACGATTTAAGCAACTGATCGTGTGAGTCATGCATATGATTAGCTTGAGCCCCTTTACAAAAAGTATGGTCTAAGAGGTCAATATGGGGGTCATCTGGGGTCACAGAGGTCACACATATTTACTGGGTGCCTTAAAATTAAAAATAAGGGCAAATAGAAAAGATATTTAGCCAATATTATAAGGACTTGATGAGCGTAAGAAACGTCAATCATGACTTCATCATATGACACATGGTTTAGGGGCCAAGGTAAAAAATACTTCAATTTACGTGACACTTCAATCCATACTCCTCCTACTGATAAGCCAAACCTGATCGTTTCTGTGTGAGTCGCTAGAAATTAGCTCGAGCCCATTTACAAAAGTATGGGTTCAAGAGGTTCACTATGGGGTAATCTGGGGTCAAGAGGTCCAAAATATATTTTACTTGTGTCAAAATTAAAAACCAGGTCAAATAGGAAAAAAAAAACTTTTTATCCCACCCGTAGAACTTGATGATGAGGTCAATAAAAGTCAATTAGACCCCATTCACCCGACCCATGGTTAGGGGTTCAACGGTTTAAATTACTTCAAATCACGTTACACTTCAAATCACAACTCCTTTTACAGATTACATATTTGATCACTGACTCATTTATATGTGGTGCAGCTTAACACCCCCCACAAAAGTTACTTAATGACATTTTGATCAAGGTCATCTGGGTTCACTAAGGTCAAATACTTTCTGTGTTAAAATTTAAAACAAGGTCAAATAGAAAATCGTTCAATAGCCCATCCTGTAGTACTTTGTAAGAGGGCAATACGTCAATGATACCCCTCCCTGACCCATAGTGTAGGGGTCAAAGTTCAAATACTTCAAATTACGTTCACTTCAAATCACTCCTCTCTTCTTACAGATTACATAATTGTATCACGTGACTCATGTCTGTTTGTGTAATTTGCATCCCTTACCAGGGAAGTTCACGAATTTGATCAAAGGTCATTTGGGTCCACGGATCCCAGAACTGATTTTCACTAAAAATGCTACTTCTACAAGTTCCCGTCTGGATTCCCTCGACTTAGTGTTCAGATCTTAAACCAGATCATAGTTTAAATTTCTTCATGACTATCGGTTTCATATGCTAATACACAAGGGATGGTCTTGTCAAATAATCACATTACGTCTTGTTCGTTTCGCCTGTTTTGCAAGGGAATCTTGGAGTCTTTCTACTATTACTTTGACAAGAGATATACTTCATTATTACTTATACCTTGAATTTGTTATAATTATCATTTACGACGTCTTGGTTATCCATTTGTGCGTGGTCCATACTTATAGCCGATGATTTTGTATAAGCGTTGTATGTACATGCCTGTGGTTTCTTCTCAAGTACTATCCGGTTTTTGTCTTACTTGTATTTTGATTCCGCTATTCGTTACCAAGACTGTTCATGGCAAATGGTCACTAATATTCGGAGTGCAAAATAAGTGAGACCTCATTAAAGTTTTAGGTGTATCCATTCACCGTGAGAGGTAAAGGAATTATTTTATTGGCCACAGGTAAAAAGTTTATGATACTCATACAATATAATAGTAATGTAGCTAGTAAGTAATTGTTGACCTATAATACATTATTTCCCATCTAAGATAGATGATGTTTCATTGACGTATCCGGATGAAAAACACCCAGCATTTATTTCACTTAAACGTATTTGAAACTAACTTTACCTTTGTCAACTGCAAGAAATATCATTCCCTATCACAGCATGAGAAATAACTTCTGATGGGTTTCGCTGCACACATAACACAACTAAAGTTTTTTTATTTTCGTCATCAAACAAAGACAACTTGTGTTAAAGATTCGCAAAAGATTGGACATCCCGGCCACCGGCAATAAGTCCTTCAATCATTTAACAACATATATAACTGATTGCAATCAGTTTTCCCAGTAAGCCGATTCTGTTAAAGTAAATTTGTACCATGGCCACTAGGTTTGTAATGGTAACAAAGGCCTAGTCACTGCATTGCCGGGGATTGAACCCCCGTAATCAATATTACCTCGTCCAAATATGTAGGGAGTCTCACGTAATTTGAAATCTATACTATAATTTTGTTGTACTATAAGTTCAGAGTGATAGATTCTGAGTCTTTGTGGAGTATTTATCAATAATGGGGCACTATGTCTCTGTTTATTCGTTTATGCTTATATTGGTTGGGCATAAGGAATAAGAATAACAGATCAAGTAATATGTGTCGGTCTATTTACAGGGGTCATCTTTTAACAAATCAATAGTGTAATCACCCATTTAGCATCATACTGTTGTTCACTAGAAATTTGGTCAAATATTGGAGTAATATCTGTAAGAAGCTTCAATTACTGGGTGCGAGATTCGATTCATTATCCCTACTATTACATGTTTGTGTTTTTCTTTTCTATTTCAATAGAATCACGATTCAAAACTCGAATTTGCAAGACACAAGTCAGACCTTAATTTAACTCACCGAATTAGAGATGTTTAAGACACGCCTGCTTCCTTTTCTCTTTATATTCTGTTTAGTGCATTCAATATTATATCCCGGTAAGCTGTAATAGAGTGGTGGCGTTCTTTCAAATGGTTCAGGAAGTCCCAATAATAAGGGAATTCCATATCCAAATGTTCAAAAATCTTCTTTTAAGTTTTTTCAACATTCTTATTAATACTTCGGATGTTAGCATTTCAATAGAAAAAATGTGGTTTTTTGTAGATAAATGTTTGCAATTCTTGAGGTGTTTTTTTTAATCGTAAATTATGGATACGAATATATGTTCTAAATTTAAAATCTGATTATTGACAACAATTCCTTATTTTCATAATCTAAAAGTCAATGAACATTTACCATTGGATATCAAGGTCCTTACTTTTGGAAAATATTTTCTTTGTTTTTCTTGTAGTAGTGGAACAACAGAAACAAGTTACCTTAATCGATGACATGAGTTACGTAAATACAAACAAATACGGGATCCTCGGTATCCTACCGGAAATCATTTTGTTCACGAAATTCTTATCGCATTGTGGGATCGGAAAGGCCCCAACGATGTAGGAGTAGAAGTAGATAAAATAAATAGCGCCGGAGTATATTCTATGGTGTTTTGTGTAAACGGTCATCACTCATGCACGCTCGCGTTTAGTGCGCCTCATTAACTACGCGCACATTTTTGTGGCGCATAAAAGATACAAGGCAATCCGCGTCGGAAGCGGTCGATCCGTATCGCTCAGTAGAAACCAGCCCGACCCGATATTTTAGCGCGACGCGATTTACGCTAAATAAACCTGCCCTGAGAAGGTTTGTGCTCGTGTTGCATACCGCTATTTCACCAATAGGAAACAGCCGATAGCGGCATTTGCAGTGTGGGGCAGAAAATGATGCCCAGGCCGCGCTGGTAAATGCGACTTCGCGACGCGCTGTTGTTCAAATAATCAGCAGTTAGGCACTCTTATTTTCATATTAGAAGTGAATCCAACATCAATAAAATTTATGATGACAAACTCGTAGTTCTTTTTGCGGTACTTTACACCTCGTCCTGGTAGTAACATCCACTAAAGGAAATACAAATAACTCAACACTGTATGATAAGTAAAGTGGGAATAGGACCCCCCCCCTCATCCTACCAGTAAAACGACCCTTCAAGACAAGAAAGCATGGAAGTTTCTGGAAAGGGGATATATTATGACCCCGGCATGAATCTGCCGAAGCATGATATAGCGGTAAGTGCAGTCGAGAATGCCACATACCGGTTATGGGACTTCAATGGAAACAGCTGAGATAGCGGAAAAAACCGGAGGCGCGGTTCCATAGCGGGTCAGCAACAGCCGCGTTTTGCCGTGTCGGCAGTATAAACACGCTCAAAGATCCTCGTTACTGTGGGTAGGTGTGGTTATGTACGCAAAGCGTGTTTTTCACAGTTAATGACAGAAAAATTACCGTTTACATGCAACTTAACACCATAGAATATATTTCGCTATTAATTTTAACTACGCCTACCATCGTTTGGTGCATTCCATCCCACAATGCATAAAATTTCGGAACAAAATGATTTCCGATAGGAAAACACCAGATCCACGTAATGAAACGCCCAATTTAATATACACTCTAGTAAAAATTTCAAAAAGTCGTAGAAGCACAATATAATCGGATTTATCAGCAAACCAACTCATACGTCCTTTATGACCGAAACTTATTCACACCCCGATGGTCCCGTAGAAGTTTCACTGGAAATGCACGGTCAATGACCTGACAATCTTCATTAATTGCAACACTACAAAAATATTGATTTAATACAAGTTAAAGAAATATCTAGACATTGCTGTTTAATCGTAATTTGTTAATTCGCTGTGACAAGTGCCAACAATCGGTCCAAACAAATCATAGGAGGTTCCGTACCTGACCCATCTGACACACTTTTTTCTGACCACTTGTAAACCTTAACGGAATACACTTGTGCTTTATTCCGTAAAGGGTTTCCGAATTCCATAGTTGTCAGAAAAAGTGTGTCAGATGGCCAGTTACGGAAACCCCCCAAATCCGGTACATGACGCAATGCTACACAATGAAAGTTTAGAAGACAACTGTGATTTGTTGGGTGACCGATTGCTAAGGGCGTCAGTGCATTGGAGGCAGACTGTTCGGTTGTTATTTGTTTTGGGATTCTTTTTGGTCCTCATTCCATGACAAACATCCCATACCTTCCATACAACGCCTCGCGCATCATTTCAACCATCGTTTTAGACTCTTAATACAAATGAATAAATGAATGTTAAAAATCATGATCGAAGTTCTTTTAAAAATTGAGCACAGTAGGGCACAACTATCAACAATGCAACCATGTTTTGAAACCAGTTTTTTTTTTTTTCTTATTAATTTTAGCATATTCTGTTAATAGGTTTGTAGCAGTTTTGTTTTTAAATTAGTTTGTGAATAATAAAATACTTTGAAATTGACATCGTTGTCGATTGTTTTTAATATCTTGAACTCAAAGTTGAATATAATTTACAGGTTTAAACCAGTGTTAAAGAACACATTCAGTTCAAGGGGAAATATCAAATTATTTCCTGCTTTCCTGCTGATTATTTATGGAATTGTGAATTCATCACTCGCAACTGGCTATTTCATCGCGACTTAAGCGTTATTTATAACTCCAGTTTATCACGAGCCTACAATGGATCCGAACTCCCTGAAAAGTTATTCTCCCTTTTCAATATACATTCCTTCTGAAAATCGTTTTGAAAAAGCTTGCTGCATGTCAGTAAACTAATCATATTGAGACGAAATAATTGGCAATACAGAAGGACCACAACACTGAGACTGCGCCTCTCAGGTGGTGAAAATTTTAAAAATAATTTTATGAGGTCCTCTTGACTCATAACCCCCCTCGCAGCCCGCGCGCAAGTGCTGCAACCTGCTAAAAACTAACCGGGAGCCGTACTGCTCATTCAGTCCACGGAAGGGGTATTTAGGTCCGCTGACTTTTGTTTTCATTTGTAGACTTATGGACCCATCTTTTTCACATTCATGCGGGGACAATTGAATATTAATTATAAAAACAATATACAGATGTTGAATCTTAAAAAAAGGAATTTTATTATGGAATACACCAATTTGTGGAACAAATAAAGATTTGATGACGTCACGTGCATTGATTGGTTTGGATTATTTTGCTTGGGGACCCATTCAGGTAAAAATGACGTACGTATCCCTACATTGGAAAAAAACACCGATTATCTCATCGTACGTCGTTTTTTTTTAATCATAGGGAAAGGTACATTTTTGTACTTTTAGACATAATAAACGTGGTCTTTTGGAAAAATAATAGCACTTTGGGCAGGAGGGTCATGTCAGACCTTGTTTAACATAGTCGGATTTATATCTATCGGCTCGCCCCCGAAGATCAAACTGATACCTGATATCTGACACGTGACCTGGTAGCTGACGCTTACAGACAACTAATTCATCTCGTTCCCGTTTATATAAACTACAATCGCAAATATCAAGGCATTCTGTATCTCTGTTGTCACACGCGTCAATCGATCAGAATGTGAGACATCACAGGTGTGTTCGTACAGGGAGGCAGGACACGATCTGCTCGATTTGGGCATTGGGGATTTCCAAACTGTACTTTGTGGAACTGCTACATGCATTTTACTATGGCAGTCTCGCGGTCCCAGTGACATTAAAAAACATCCTGAACCTTTGTTCAAAAGATCTTAGTAATATCATGATAAAGTAAAAAAAAATATAGTTCACATCACTCATGCATTCTGTAAATGACCTGTGCATAACTCAAAACTCCGAAAACTTCCCCTGCAAAAGTAATCTCTATCAAACAAAATACCCTTTGGAAAAAAAACCAAATCGCGCCATGGCTACAGAGCTATGCGCCCTTAAGCCATGCGCACCGATACACTTCTAATATCAAACAGCCGATATAACTTATTATACACCCCAAAACCATTGCACCCCTGGATGTAATGTTGCAATTCTGTTTTCATGGTGTTACTTGGCATGTCGACAGCGTCTGATACGGTTGACCACCACATTTTGTTACAAGCGTAAGTGTCGGTTTGGTAATAGGGGCAACAGCAGCAGCAAACACCCTCTAGGCATGATTACACAACAAGCAGGTCACGCACTGCTGCCATTTTGTTTTTAAAAAAAAAAACACTGGGACATTTACTACTTATCTTCGCATTTCCAAGAAAAATCGATGACCGCGTATAAATTTGTTTTTCTAAAATGGTCCCTTTTATTACCACCCGAAACCGTTCAACAGAAAAACTTTTAACGTTCCCATAGTTTGGTTTTAAAACCTTATAAATTAAACCCGAATATCAAATTTCCACAGACGCCTCCTAACGTCTGTTGAAGAGACTCTTATTTGGGTAACAACTGACACTCATAACACTAGCTCAGCGGGATTTTGTCGGCTGCTGTGGTATAGGGGTACTGTACATCGATCGCTGGTTTGCATCATATTTAGTGATTCGAACGCACTGTGAGTTTGGGCTATAGGGAATTAGGATTTGGTTCCTGATTTCTTCCAAAAGCATCAAATTTGGCCCAGAATGTTGCTATACCATACTTTCTTTTTTTATTTGCTGCTGGCGCCAAAAGGCGCCTCTTGGGAGCCGCCACGATCCAATATGGCCGCCACCGAATTTATAATTTTTTATCTAAAAAGGTTTAGAATTCATGAATGATCCATCTTGTTAGGTTTTGGGGGGTTTGGAATTCGGATATGATGCCCCCACTTCATCATTTAAAGGGCCTCCATATTGAACAAATTCAATGTGTCATCGCACAGAAAATAAGATGAGCGTTTCACGTGTGAAAAAGAAAGAGAGAAGACTGGAACCAAAATCAATTGAAAATGTCTTCTACAGAGTGAATGTTTCTCACTAAGTGATATGAAAAGACGCAAAGATGCCTTAATGTCTTATACTAAGTTAAGGGTTAAAAGTCATAGGTATTAAATCTTGAAAGTCACTTATGAATTACTCATCCTTCAATCAAAACGTAAGCTATAAGCGTTTTGCATTGTTTTATCAGGACCCTAGGCGCCAGCATATCATATCATAAAGAGCCCCCGTTAAACACAATATTCCTTTTGCTAATTGCCTTCCGGGTTCGTATTTAGCTGGGGGGGTAACTAATACTTCCAAGTCCTCTATAAATATTTGTCTATATGCTGTAATATATTGATCAATCATCGACTGGAACAGGCCATGTTACACGAAAAACAACGGGTGGTACACTTTACCATATAAGCCAGTAGAGATACCTTTAACCTGGGAAAAAATATAAGTGTACAGCTAAAAAGATTTGCAAAACAGTATGAACATAATCAACATTTTTAAAATGTCCCCTTACGAATAAGGTGAGAAAGTTTTCGGTGTGGGGGGGGGTTAAATTGAAGATCTTTCAATTGAGCTAAACCGTTGACTAATGCGTATAGTTTACCTTATATCTGCGACATTTAGTTTTAGTACTACAGACCAACAATCGCTCAAGATCATCATGGAATAAAGAATTAATGAAATAAAATATTTGTTGGAAGCTGGAAGATTACTTCTGATTGCTAATATACAGAATTTAATATGCAGTTTAACTGAACAATTTTGTAATGATATTCTCCCCCTCCCAGTACAAAAAAAGTGTTGCCGGCAATTTGTCCATTAGCCGACGCAATTTCAAAATAATTGTCCTATGAGTGTAGCGAGCCGGAAAAATATTTGAAATTGTGTCTTGTGTCAGGGCAGGGGGTAGGACACGATCTGCTCGATTTGGGCATTTTAACATTTTTTTCAGGCAATATGCTCAATTACCCATTCTTTATGATAAAATAAAATCCACAGATATCAAATTAAAAAAGTGGAAAATATCACTTTCATTTTGGGTAAAGTTTTCATAGGGTCACCCTGTATAGCTATCACATTTTACTATAATTACGACGTTCAAACATCCTAATAGGGCTTTTACAATTTGCCTCCATTACAACTTTCTAGGGCCATCATACATTGGCATAATTACAACATAGGTGCCCAGAATCGGGCCATGTTATTAGTGATTTTGGTTACAATTGCTTTTATTACCATTACCTCACAACACTCTATCATCTCACTATGGCTATCATATATTGTTATCATGATCAAGCTATTTCACCTCTCTATGGATATCATATCTTGCCTTTAATACAAAATTATATAATCTCACTATAGCTAGCATACCGGCTTTGCCATCATGATCATAACTATCAGCCATCTACGCATGGCCATCATGCATTGCCATCATTACTACAAAGCTGGTCAGGATCGCCCGTTCTGTTGGTGATTGCCCTTGTTGCTATTTTTGGCGGGTGAAATCAAACTTATCAGAATATACAGTTTTGCGGCCCCTTTTTCGCTCTCATTGCAAATAGCACTGTAATAGCTTTTCAATTTTCCCGCTTTGAATTTTAGATTGTAAATCCAAACTTTGGAAAGATTAATAGGGAAGATATAAGCAATTGTGAAAGTTATATAGGGTAAGAATGACACGTAAACGAAAATAACCAAATACAGGAGTGAATTTGAATGGTACCCTTTTTAATTTTAGGAATATGATCCAATTCCCTTGCCATACGCAAAGAAATTTAAATAAATAATGGTTTGACCTCAAAATAAATACAACAGAAACAATTTTGGTGTTGTTATACTCAGAAATGAGGAGTATAAGTAGCGGGGAATATTTGCATTTGCAGGGAGGCAAGGTCTGTACAGGAGAAATATAAAGTAGGTATAATTGTTCTGAAATCTATACTTACCAACATTTGCCCATATCCTAAGGATGAAAAAGGTTTAGTTTGCCCTCTTGGTGGGTTATAGGTTAATAGTTATAGGGCAAAAGGGTTCAAGGTCGTCCCGGGTTAACATTTTTAGAATGCTTCGATTCTTTCAAAATGCTCAAAAAAAATTTCATCTCAAAGTACCAGAAAATATAATACTTACACTCATTTCACCATTTGGTCACGTAATTATAGGTCAAAATGTAACAATGGTCTACATATCCTATGGGGTCATTAATACTTACCATCTAATTTACATACTAAAATGTCAAATGCAGAGCAAATATGCATTTTTGTTATAGAATATGACCAGACAAACAAGTTTGACTAGAATTATCCCAGGATGACCTTGAACAGTACATGAGCCTATAATCCTAAAACTAACGGCCGTATGGCAAACTATACCTTTTATCGTTGGTGTAGGTGTAAAAACAATTAGACCTGTTTTACTTTTGATTCCTGTACACGCCCCCCCCCCATTCTTTTACATGTTCCCCATTATTGATTTTCTAGATTTCTGACGCATTATTCTGTGACAATTTAGAATTATGATAACACAAGAATTGTTTCTGTTGCAAAAAAAAACAACTTTCTTGCACTATTGTACGTAGTAGCAATAATAACATTGCTCCAAGGTATTACAAAAAGTGGCGATTGTATTTGGCAATTTTAGGGTAATACATTGGTAGATGACGTACACATGAGTGGAAAAATTAAGTATTTTCCAAACCTATTTGTTAACCTATTAGATACTCATTCTAAATTTTAGGGTCCGTTTAGACATTTGTGAAAATTGTTTCTTGGGAAAGGCAGTAGAGCCAAAAAAAAACATATTTATCATTGCTGTCACCGAGAAATTTGTGAATGAATTATCTTGGTATATACGTAAACTATACCTATTCCACTTTTGTTAGCAGTTTTGAGAATGATTTGCATGTAAATCTTGGTTTTGGTAGAACACGAATGCGATATTTCCATTTAAAATAATATCAACATGGTTTTTCGCCGAAATGAAAACTACTTTTACGATTTATAAATCACAAACATGAAATCTTGGATTACCAGTTAAAACCATGTTTTATGGTCGAAAAACGTGAATCAGACAAAGAGCACGCATCCCGCATAAACCTGAAATCTGAAGATCGTAACTGTGTGCTGGAGAGTGGTAATGCAACTGCTGTGTATATGGTCCATTAACCCAGTATGAGATTATAGAGGTCTCTAGGCGATTAGTCTTTGCTTTGTTGATTCCATTACTGCTTTATTTTTTGTACGAACACGCAAACAGTTAAAACGTAGGTCACTGAAAAACTGCTTATAGATTACAGATTTGGTCAAGGTTTATTTTGTTTGATTTCGCCTTGTTACCAACTTTCAAATTGCTAAACGTATGAGTTATCTGGGGACGGATATTATGTCTAACTAGCATGCTAAAGTCAGCAATGGTTGATATTATAATTATGTAAATTGTAATTTTTTAAACAAGTTTTGAACACAAATTCGGGCTAAAAACCTGCGGTAAATAATGTTATTTTATAGAAGCGGAGCGCTATGATTTTCTCAGTTTACAAAAATAAGTTACTATAGGAACACGCCAAACCGTCATGTTCACGAAAATTGCACTTAAAACAATGGGTCCATTGTTTCTGTGTGGAAGCTTTTGTTGTAGGCAAAGCCAAAGGTGCAATCTGCAAGTGTGAGATTTTGAACCCACTCATGCTCCTGGAGCATAGGTTGTGGCAACCGTTCCAGAGCGGAGCTATTCATTATATTGAGTGCTGACCACAATAGCACTAGCGATTTATTCCGTAAATGTTATCAAGGATTAAAATTTCAAATCTGGCACACCAATCCTCGCTGGTCTTGTGGTTAGGTAGCTGACCTCATGATACAGTGGTCGCGGGTTCGAATCTCACTACTGCCTCTTTTGAAATATATAAAATTTTCAGGTAAGAGGGAAAAATTCCAACAAAAGATAAGAAAAAATAATAGCTGCCCTTTGAGGTTATTGAGGGAGATTGCTCCTGGGGCATGGGTGGTGCCGGGTCAAAAACTACCGTGTGCGAACCAATCGTGTGTGTATTTCGGAGCTCTCTTTCCAATAAGCAGGTGAAATTAACACATCGGATTGTCTCGTGGTATAATGAAGTACAATAAAACTTGCTGTCAAAAAAGGCCGAGATATGCTATATTTATACTTTTGAGAAAGCATTGGACACCAGGAAGCCACATATCTTATCATCAGTTAGCCAAAATTTGTTGTAAACGGTCAAGTCCACGGTTTGTTTGGGGACACTACGTGACATCTTGAAATTGAATGTTAGTTTAAATTTAACCATTTTTAGTGGACCTGGCACCAAAATCAGATGCTCTAAACAAGTCAAGATTAAGTTTGTTCTATGCCTATAGCATATCAGAAAGTGTATATTCTAAAATAATCCTGTGATAATAGTTGTTTTATTTCGGACATCTTCGCAGAGATTCGTCATTTGCACTTTTTTTTTTTTCATTTATTCTTTCAATCAATTTATTCAGCAAAAATGACAAAGATACACACAGGGCCGTACGCAGGATTTATTTTTTGGGGGGGTGCAGGACTTCGAAAAAGTGGACTTTTAGAAAAAAATGGACCTTTTTTGGTAAAAGTGGACCTAACCCCCTAAAATGGTCCTTTTTTGGACTTTTTAAACATTTAATCACCAAAAAGTGGACTTGTTTGTACAAATTTCTCTAACTTTTGGACCTTTTTATCAAAATTTCCAGCAAAAAGTGGACTTTTTGCCCCTTTGTAGAATTTGGGGGGATTCGGTCGCAAAACAGATAAAACAGATATTAAAAAATATTAAATATTAAGTATTAAAAGTTGGTTGATTAAAAATCGCACAACATTGCATATAAATTATTAGTTGAATAAAAATGACATTTAATATTCCGTTGGTTAAACACTGAAACATATTACGGTGATAAAAATAAAATAGAAATACAAACGTTGGTTAATTAAGCATTTTCTTAACCAACAAAAGATTAAACATAAACTTCCCGCCAAAAACACACGTTTCTGAAATATTTTGGAGACAAATTGTTCAATTGTGGGTTAAATCTTAATCCATGTTGGTAAATCATCTACTTTGCACAATGTTTATTAAAATAGTGGTCACATGACCAATTTGAAAGCGAGGTGGCAAAATCAAACATGGCCGATTACGAGAGAGCGACGACGTTGCTGAGGAGTGTGAATTAATTCAGTGATATGAGAACAGGCAATAACCTTTATACTTCAGACTTTCTTGATCGGTTTCAGGCTTGCTTAGCAAGGTTTTGGTTGTACGGAGACTTATATTTTGGGCATTTTCAGACTCTGTGAGAGACTCACAGCTACTCAAATTTCGTCGCTGAAAATTCGACAGGGTTAAATAGTCTAGTCTAGCACCACTGGCGAGTGCCAAATTGTGTAAAACATTTTTCTATGGAGTGTGAACTGCGCACTATGATGAGATTGCGATTTATTCCGTATTGAAACACTGTGGTATTGAAATATGTGTTTACACAATCTGGCACTCGACGACCCTCCTAGGGTCAAAGTCAAGACTTCAGTGAGGACCGAGGGAATGAGAGATCATTATGCCTGACTGAATAAAGCTCTATAGAATCCCTCATTGAAGTATTGACATAGACTATAGACTAGAATAGACTATTAATTCAAGCCAGTTCTCTGCAATATTACACGAATAACCCAACAAATGGTTAAACAAGTGATTTAGTTTTAACCAACCCCATATTAAGTAATAATAATAATAACCAACAAATGATAACCAAAAACCTGGTTTTAGTTTAACCAACATCATTTTAACCAACATTGAGAAAATAGAACTATCCAACAGTTGATTAAAATTTGTAACCAACCACATATAAATGTTTAATCAACAGCCGTTTTAACCAAAAAATGTGTGGTTCACCTGGTAATCCTAGGTTGATTAAAATTTTAACCAACAAGATTAAAAATTTTAATCAACGTTTTAACAGTGATATATACGGGCCTAGATACACATAATCCCAGCAAAAAGCAAATATCGTCACCCGCATCACATATTGTTGTATGTAGTTCACATTTTGGTAGTTTTGGCGAAATTTGCCACAATAACTGTGTTTTTCGTGTTCTACAAATCCACAAGGTTTCAAAACGTAACGTCATTTGATTAATGAGTTTTTCATTACGGATTTTTGCCTTTTCCTCAAATATAACACATCTGCATGTTTCACATAGAAATTACAAGCACAGAAATCACGATCTTTACCTGAACTGCTGACTGACTGCAAAATAAAGTGTTTTCTACATCACAGTAACAAAAGAACTAGCATTAAAGCCACAGTCATTTTTTTTCCAAAATTTCTATTTGTAAAATGCTATTTTATTGCTAATGTTACGTTATATCAACATGTGCTGAACCATCTTCGTTAAACGGACATTACAGCTCGTTAAAAGCTACCGAAACCTACCATGACGTCATCGATATCAGGATCCTGACAGTTCTGCACATACATCGCCTGTATCTAAAAACTGTGTTGGTCACAGCTAAAATACCGCTTGCAGGTAGCTTTACTCCGAAATAATGCAAAAACAAAACCCTTGATAAATTTGCTGTTTGTTTGACCATCTAATGGCTTCAACTGATAATGAAAGTAAGTTCTTATAGTTTAGTGGGTAGAAGGGGGTCTCGTGCACCCCCCGAAATCAATTTCTAATCAATGTCTCTATATCAGAAAAAATGCGTAGAAAACGATTAGCTATGTTAAAATATTCAAAAATTGTCCCACGTGCCATTTTTAGGTAAATTTATGCAAATTAGGATCGCCATTACAGAAAAATATAGTTTTCACCTTATCTCAACAACAAGAAATAAACATTGTTCTTCTAGAGCCATTATGACCGCTTGCCATGCATATTTGTATTGTTGGTTTGCTTTGGATCCAATATGGTAGCCAACATGGCCTCCTCAAAGACCTACAAAGTATAAAAGTGATAAATGCCTGTATTATTTAGTCGTATAGCCATAAAATGAAAAAATAAATTAAGGAATATATGTCTTCGACTGTTAGAAACTCATATCTGCCTGTTTTGCTTAGTGAGTATATTTAACATTCAATATGGCGGCCAATTTGTCCGCCTTCAAAATGTGTTAAAACTTAGAAATTACCTTATATTGTCCCCAAATTAGGATGAAAATGTGAATTAAAGTATGAGAAATGTGCGTTTGACCAATTAAAACCCAAAGCTGGTATTTTTTGTTTGGTTAACTTATTTGAAAATGAAGATGGCGGCTAATATCACCGAGTTCAAAAATCTTGAAAGCGGCTTTATTAGCCGACATCTTGAATTTAAGAAATACTACTGGAACAAAAATAGCAGTTATGAGTTACTAATGGTATTAGCCATATTTTAATATGCACTTTATCATTCTTTCTGGGTGCTATGTCTAGATATACGACAACAATAGGGTAACTTTTTAAGATTTTAATTGTTTGATTGTGGCCATATTGACCGCCATCTTAAATGTTAACAAACATAATTGCCAGCTGTGGGTTTAAACTGGTCAAACGCATATATCTAATACTTTAATTTTGACTTTTATTATTATTGTGAGATGACATATCCAGTTATAAGGTAAATTTCCTGGGTTTAAAAGATTCTTGATGTGGAGAAATTAGTCGGTGCATTGAATTTTAAGAATGCATATAACACAAACAAGATAGATATGAGTTTCTTGTGGTCAAAGACATACATCTCTTACTTAATTTATAATTATATTATTATTTTTTGACTATACAATTAAATATTACAGGTATACATCGATTTTATGTTTTACGGATCGTTGGAGCGGCCATATTGGCTGCCATCTTGGATCCGAAGCAAGATAATAATACAAATGTGATCGACAAGAGTTCACAATGCCTCAGAAACAACATTTTGTGTTTTCTTGTTGTTGAGATATGGTTTTTCTGTAATGGCGATCCTAATTTGCATAAATTTGAATAAAAATGGTAGATGGGACAATTTTTTAACATAGCTAATCGTTTTCTACGTGTTTTTTCTGATATAGAGACATCGATTAGAAATTTATTTCAGGGGGGTGCACGAGACCCCCTTCTACCCACTAACTATTACTATCTCGTATTCGCCATAAAAACAGCCTCTGCTGAATTTGAGAACTAGAATAGACCCTTCATTTCTACCTTAAAATCAGCTTATGCTGCGCCATCATATCAGTATTTGCTTTTGTACCAATTTCTGTCATTCCATCGATTTGTTTTTGTCATTTTTCATCGTGTCATGACATCAGATTAAATGTATTGATGAAAAATAACCCAGGTAATTTATGGATTGGCAAATCACTGGAGCTCACAGATGCAAAAGTTTAACCTTCTCCTATCGATTATTTCTAAATTAACTCACTTCATTTCATTTTTTCTTGCTTTGTCAGAGATCCTATAGTCGTGACATTTTGGATAAGAAATGCGATCTATGAGAACAACAAACGTGATAGTGTTATTTTGTTTTTCAATGTGTAATGACGTATCTATCCTATTGGGATCAGTAAATGGGAGTTGTGTGCTGTTGGTCAATAATACTGTGTGTATTTGTATGTCATATGTCTGTTTAGAGATGATCAACGTGTTGTTTTGTTTTTCACATGCTGTTAAGATTTTGTCCATTATTTAAGTTCACTTCATTTAACCTTTGGACGGATTTTTATTAGAGTTTGTTTATTATAATCTCCTTTACTCTTCCTTTGTGTTTCTATATTTAAACGATTTTATGTGCGCGAAGAAAAGGAAGGAGGTATAGCCATACTCAATGCATGAGCGTTGGGGGCATTATGGATTAGGATGGCCATTTCTTTTATCCGCCTGTACCTTTGCCAGTCTAACGGACCAGCTCCTCATTCACAACTGGGTGAGCTGGAAGTGTCCTGGCCGGGGATCGAACTCGCAACTCCTGGGTAAGGAGTCGAGTGCTCTACAACTAGGCTATCCCGGTGTGAAAGTAATCATAGTCCGGCAGGTATCATAGTCCGGGCTCAATAGACGACAATGGAATAAAGCGTGAAACTAATGTTGCGTGAAGAGTCAACTGAATCGATTGCCCTATTGTTCCCGGACTGTGAGCCCGGAGGACTATATCTCCTGCCACACATGTACCTTTAGTTGGTAAAAAACGCAAGGAATGCGATAACATCACCAAACATTAGTCTCAAAGATTATTCCATTACGATGAAATGGCACTTGAAGGCCTTGGTCGGATAATAATAGTACAGCTCATAACATGAACGAGAAGTAGTTCGGGTATTTCGGGTATGTTTACTTATTATACTAGCTGCATTGGTCAAATTATTCGCAAACATGGCATTAAGTATCATCTATATGCTGATGATGTTCAGTTACTAAGTAAGTTTGATCCTACACGGCCTGGCGATGCTGCCTGCTGTTTGTTCAGGCTCTCTCGGTGCATTGAAGAGTTGCAGTCTTGGTTGTGCGGTCCGGTAATAGACTTGGGTTGAACAGTTCCAGGACCGGGCTCTTTCTTGCCTGTTCCCAATTCCATTACTCAGCCTTTCGGCATCTCACTCTTCGTGTTGGCGGCCTTGCAATCAATGTTTCCTCCTCCAATAGAAGTCTTGGTGTGGTTTTTGAGCTGGGTGTGGCTGGTCACATTACTTCTCTTTCGCGCTCCTTAAGCTGGCGGGTTTGTAATTTGGGTCGCATCGGGAGGTTTCTGACCTTTGATGCATGTAATAATGCTGTTCGGGCCCTTGTCCTGTCCGGGATGGGCTGTTGCTGTTCCGTCCTTGGTGGTGTCTCCAGGAAAGACCTTGCACGCCTCTAGAAATTGCAGAATAGAGTAGCCATCGCTTATTTTCAAGAAGCCTAAGCGCACGCACACTTCTCCCTTGCTTCTGGAATTGCACTGGCTCTCTGTTTCTGCTAGAATGAAATTTCGTACGCTTGTGCATACATATAAGGTTCTGAAATCTTCCACCCCCAGCTACCTCTATTCCCTGTTGAGTCATAGACATTCCTCTTATTCTCTCCGTTCCATAGCTGCCGGTGAGTGTCTCGCGGTCCCACGGTCGCGTAGGAGTTTTGGAGACCGGGCTTTTTCCATCATTGGCCCTCGTCTCTGGAACTCCTTGCCCCCTGCCATCAAGAGAGCTAATTCAATCATGTCTTTCAAAAAGCTTCTTAAAACACACCTTTTCGCCAACATCTAGCCTTCCTGTTTTTCTTCCTTCCTTCTTTGCGCCTAGTATCCTTTGGCAAGTAGGCGCTTTGTAAGTTCTTGTATTATTCTATCGGCAAAGTGATTATTGATGCCTATCAACTGAGGGTGTACTAACTAATAAAATGGTTCAAATTGCCACAGCCTTTTACTGTTTTTGTTTTGCTAAACCAAACCTGCTTATGTTTCGATAAACTATAATCTTATATAGATTACTGCAAATTATTAAAATTTATATGATGTGTAACTTCCAAAATTCCATACTCCATGTGAAAGGTTTTGCATGTACATAATGCCTGTCCACCATATAATCACTCAAATCGATCGGCCTTCATATAAAATCACAACTTTATCAAATCCGGATCCAGAATTTTCGTTATCCACAGTATCCTATGGCATTGTAATTACTATGCATTTTATGGTTACTGCTTCAAAACGAAAAATCCGTTTCCTCCAACTTTGAAATTTTAGGTGACTATCTTTATTTCTAGTGACTATTTTTTAATTAATACACACAAAAATAATTTTTTCGAAATCTCCGAGTCAACCTTTAATTTAGAGACTGTTCGAAAATAGCCGCTTCGATGTTCACGTTAATTGGTCAATTAACATTATCACGCGACCGAGGACAAGCTCACAGATCCCGAGTAAAATAAAGTGATATTTTGGACTGCTCTTTCAGAACCAGGTAAGGAGACACCATCAATATTCTAGTACGTCGTAATGCTATGGGAATAGGGATATGGAAAATATGGTATTTGATGTACAAAATTGGTCAAGATTTAACATACTTTTAAGTTTATTTCTTTTTGTTTGATTGGACTTTTGGTGTAGGTCCAATCAGGAAAAAAATCATGAATGGGTAAATACGTACCAAGGTATCCATGGTTGAGTGGTTAATGTTCATCCCCCCCCCCCCCCCCCCCCTCCCCCCCCCCTACAGTGATACACCTGTGTGAAAAAAAATCGCCCTTGAACAGATGTTGTAGTTGCATCTTTTGTCTTAAAACACCTCTACCTTAGACAGTGTCAAGGAGTCGATTGTAGACTCCTCTAGAAAATAGTACATTTTTTTAAATCTTAGCAGGTATTACCAATACACCCTTCCTGACCACAATTTGAAATAGTTTTTGAAAAATAAACTATAGTCGATCAACATCATGCCCGTCTCTTTAGTTTTGGGCTGCGACAATTTTATAGAATAGGGTGAATCAATTCAGGTGTAATCGGTAGTATAATGATAAGCTTAAGCTGATCACAATGGGATTTGACTCCGCGTCCAAAGTAAAATTAGGACTGAGCACAAAGAAAGTAATGTTTGTCGTAACATTTGCAAAACTTTTCATGAAAAAAAAACCATGATGATAGGCCTATAGTATATCGTTTAGTTAGGCTTAAAAATTCATTACATTCAGTCATCATCGTCTGATTCCGATTCATGCTTTCTTTCAATGATATTCAATAGGATTCCTGTGGCCCAAATGTAATTTAATTTTGTTGTACGTATACACGTGTAAATTAATTAAACCGCCTACAGATTCTTGTACATACTCTTTACATGTCTTACCTAAAATTTATTGTGTACATGGGGACATTCAAATGCCACACTGCATACCAAGGAAAAATATTGATGGCCTGCCCTTCTTTAAATCCCACACTGGCCTGGCAGTGATCATTATGCTACTCTCATGTAATCCTCTAAGACGATTTTCAAAATCAATGATTTGTGAAGCTTTGTTATTGCCCCTCATACATCAGAGCTTATACCTCCACGCAAATGGTATGGGGGACAGATGAGGTTGGATCGACTATAAATGGTTTTTCAAGTATTTTCAAAGGGCACATGCTTATTCTTTTATCGTGTCCAAACACCGTGGTTCTCAATAGGATCTAGCCAGAGATAGGTACACTGTCTGGCTTGTCACTGAATTCCGCAAGGTACGCCTGTGCATTGTTGCTCCCACAGTCGGCAAACCAAGAGATATTCCAATGTATGTGTGCTGTTTCACAACCATAGGTAGTGTTCTGATCTGTTTCCAGATAACTCTAATTCCAGATACTTCTAATTCTGCAAGGAAACCGAGAGATTTCAAGTCATCATATTTTCTTGATATGTGGTTAGTGATTCATATAGATTAGATGCACAATAATCCCCCTACCTTTTATTTGGTTACAGAAATAACTTAAATGAAAACAAAAGGTGATTTGTATATGCTTATATTTCAATGTAAAACATAGGCTGAATTTCGTATTTGCTCCTATACAAAATTAAAAATTTGACAATTTTTGTACCAAAGAACAGTTCTCAGCTTAATCCTTAGAGATGGGGATATTTTTGATATTATAAAGCTTTACACCCGTACCAAAATCAAAATTTTCAATTTTTCGGGACACCCGTTATTTGAAATCTCTCGTTATTTTGAGGTACCCAAATATTGTGTCATAATAGTAATTCCATGTAGATAAGACACTCAATATATTTCTTACCTTGTGTTTGGCTACAGAAATGTCTTAGAAGAGAGAAACAGGTGATTTTGATTTGCTTATATTTCAATGTAAAACATAGGCTGAATTTCGTATTTGCTCCTATACAAAATTAAAAATTTGACAATTTTTGTACCAAAGAAACATTTCTCAGCTTATCCTTCAGATGGGGATATTTTTGATGGAAAAGTTTACATCAGGGCCAAAAAATCATTAAGTTCGATTTTTTTAGGGGCACCCGATCTGTGAAATCTCTCGTTGCACCTTTATATGCCTTATTGTACGCACCTTCTAAAGATTGAGCGATTCATAATAAGTAAATAAGTAAAGAAATATAAATCAATATTCATTTGACACAGTGTACTTACTAAGCCTACAAAACCGCAATAGTGTTTTTCCACAGGAGTATACATAGCAAGAAACCTACTTTGTGATCATTGCAAACAAAATCAGTGCAATTATGTTTCGTAATTCATACGAGTTCCATAAAATTAGAATGTGTTATGTCAAGGGTGGAAGCTTGTTATAGTTAACCGACCAGAACATCAAATATTTAATTTGTGCAATCAGCAGTAAGTGATTTTGAATAGTTGCGTTATACAATCAATAATGGTATTTGTGCCCTAATTTACAAAATCGTTTGTCTTGATTTCGCCAACAATAACATATATATAGAAAACCTGAAGATTACTACTTTGAAATACGTCGGCGGTTTCTAAATTGCAGTGAAATGGTCAATTGAACAAGGTCACACTAAAATAAAGACTCGGTTTCCAGATGGTTGACCATTGCTTTGATGATTCTATTACTGCCTTATTTTTGCACCGGGCACGTTCAGCACAAAAATAAAGTGGTTTCTAATTTCATATTCACAAAAGAATGCTAAGGTTTATAATTCAGGTAATCAGACCTGACAGAGTTCAGGCTTTTACTTTATTTCAGGCTTTTTATGCTTTCCAAAAAAGTCACAATTGTAGTTTTTCCTTCATTTTCAGCCTGTTTGACCTCGGTAACCAGTTTGGCACTATATTGTCGTTTTTCCAGCTCTTGTTCAATTCCTTCTTTGTTAAAAACCCCACTCAAGGCCTGGAATAATGGTCAAATAGTAAGGCTGGGGAGAGGTAGTTAGTTAGTAGGAGTCAAATTGGGTGGCATATTGTGTGCTTACAACGTGTTAAATGTAGATTGGTGGGGCGAGAGGTGCCGAAACTGGGGAGCTTGAGAACTGAATAAAAAATTTGTGCTGTGATGTTTGCAGGTTTTAAGCAAAGCGCAAACCAATGTGTAGTTGCATTGACGCCAATGAAAAAATCACTGTTACTCATTTGCTCAATTTAGCTCATTTGTTGTAATCAGTATTCAGGAACTACATTTAAAAATTACCACAAGCCTCCACGCGAGCAGTGACAAAAACTTAATTACGGATGCTGTCATACATAGTCTATTTGTAGGCAGTGAGGTTCCCCCCCAAAAGTACTGATTTTGGAAGCTGGGTTATACCTGTACTAATTTGTCACAAAAAGTATGAATATTGTGGTATAATAAAAAGAAACAAATGTAATTTACATTCTGTCAAGATACTATATCCACAACAGGCTTCTGTTGGGAGTTATGCTACACAAAGTCGGGTTACGTGCATTTTCTTATAGGGCCTACCAACTCATGTGCTGTGAAGCATTTGCATTTTATGCCACAAAATTGTTTTGATAATAACTCCAATTAATGTGCGTATTGCTGAAAGAAGCACAGTACAGTATTTGCTGAAAGAAAGCATAGTACAGTATAATGACCTCATTAGCGGGTTATTTTCCAGTATGTAGAGATCATTAACCTTTGGGTGTCTAATGGACCATGCAATCCATGAGGTTACATGTGCGCCATTTTAGTGAAATGTGCACATCATGTGCAGTCAGTATATTTGAAAACAAAATCTATCTGTCAATAGTATTTTGATACAACGTGGAAATGTGCATTAAAATGTTATTTTATTTACATCCCGGCCAAATTTGTGTTCACTTCTAGTGCCAAAAACAATAACTAGGAGATACGATAGTACCCCGATAACTGAACAAAAAATCATTCCAACGCAACCTTTTGGCTCTTTCCCCAGTTCATGAGGTACGGCATTCCATATGATGGACAGTGGCGTAACCACTTTTTTTTCAGGGGGGCAAAGAGGGGGCCCATTATTTTCAGGGGGAGCATCTATTAAAATTTGTTGTAGTATAGTAATAGGCCTATGTAATCACTAATTTTTCAGGGGGGCAAGATTCCCCACAGGGGGCAGTTGCCCCCCTGCCCCACCCACTGGTTACGCACTATACGGAGTGGTTGAACGCAATCGGATTTACGGAAGTTTTGTTTCAACGGGAAGAAAATAACAGGTGATTGGTAATTTTATTCTAGAATAATAACTTAATCATTTGCAGGTACTCTGTGTTGTTTGGGGGGTCCCCCCCCCCCCCCCCCCCCCCCCCCAATAATACTTATGTAACTTCACAAGTTGTTGTGTACTACATGTATGTGTATTTCGATGTGGATGAAAAAAATTTAAAAAAGTTTGTTTTCAGCATGACGCAACGCAGCTGAGAGATCGAATCGTACCAATAGCCAAAGCCACGCGACGTACGGAAAGGGATAGACTATGCCCACTAGGAAGTGTTAATTGCGCTCTGCGTGTCGCCGCAACTGTTAGGCTAGCTGGCAGATCTCATAGCGTTTTACAAAGGTTACGCACCCCAACAAGTACATAATTGTGCTAAAATAAATTGTCTAACTTATCAAAATCACAGTTATACGCGTGTTTCCAATACTCACTTCTAGTATGTGCCCATTTTCTTGAAAATGAATTAAATGATTCATCTCCTTTTTTCGCTGAGTCATTGACCAGGGAATGTACCCATTCCACTACTCCAGCAAAATAATGGAGCTATTGATAAAGTAATTTCCGCCCGTTTGATAGGAAACGGACTTCAGATTCTCTGTGGACTGCAAAGCCATGTTATTGTCCATGGGCGTTTAAAAGCGTTTTGAATTTATTTCAAACACCGCCCGATTTAGATTCAGCTACAGCCTCATTCAGAAGAAAATAAAACTCCAACTTCTGCTGGGAGTTAATAACTTTGATCGTATAAGTTTCAGTCATTTAATTCAACATGTTTTCAAAAGAACCGAAGAGCGCAAAAATCATGAAGAAATTTCTGATTGGCAAGCTATGACCTAACATCATTTGTGCCGAACCAACCATAACTCAATCATATTATATAGGACCTCTTTTCTATTTCAATAAAAGTTTTGTTCGGCACCGTGTGCAAGTAATCATAGTCCTCAGTAATCATAGTCCGGGCTCCATAGACCCAAACGGAATAAAGCGTGAAACTAATGATACGTTGAGAGTCAACTGAATCGATTGCCCTATTGTTCACCAATTGTTCCCCTGACTATAGTACGCCGGACAATAATTACTTCTACAACTGTTCAACCTGCATTTCATATAGGGTGAAGATTTTCGATTTCCTGGTATGAACGTAAATAAATTGATATAAATTGGGGTTCGCGGCAAGTTAACGGGTTTTCGGTTCTGCACAAATATCTTAGGTCACAGGTTGCCAAACGTTTTTTTCTCATGAGCTTTTGTTCACCTTCGTTTCCTCCCCTTTCGAATAAAGATGATGAAAATATAGGGTCACAGAAATTGAACACCCATATAACCTCTAAACTGAATGTATTCGTGAAAGAGACGGTTAATTTGTGTTCCACGTCATGAAAAATAGCTTAATAACTCGGGGTGATGTTATAACACCTGCAATCTTTTCAAGTTGCCATGGGATAATACAATGGCTCTGTGTTTCCAAATGAAAGGAATCTGTGAAGTGTTTGGTCCTTTACTACCGAGCGGATTTACTTATCAGAGCCCCCATTATTTGCTGGAGTCATTCTATAATTTTAGGAAAATTCTTTCGGAAGAATGATGTACTTCAAGGTGCGCCACCTTGGCCTTGATCCTTATCCGAGCATCTTTATCGCTTTGTTTCACTGCCCTATTAGTGGAGGAGCTAGGACGCAGGCCAAACATCATCGTTTACCCTCACTACAGAACGGTTTTACAACCTTTTGGTAGTTAATATGGACCCTCGATATCAACGCTAGGTAGGTGTACTCTCAAATTGGGTGTCACTTTTGTCAATCGGGGCAATTTAAGTTTTACACAGGGGTCAATTTTTAAATGCTCCAATCATAGTTGAAATGTAATGCCATATTGTCCGTCTGTCATAAGGATTCAAAAATTTATAGTTTGTACCATCTAGGACCATGTTTTGTGTTATAGGTAAAAATGGCTAAATGGTTAAAAGGTCAATTTTCCATTTGTACAGAAGGTCCAAATCGTAAGTTGCTCCAATTAACTTGTTGAAAATGTAGAAGTTGTTCACTAGCTTAATGAGTCAAAATAAGGAATAGTTTGTACCCTCTGCAATGCAATAGTTTACCAATGGTTATGGTACAAAATAGTTCATAGGTCAACATACTCAATTGGTGTTGACCTTCTTTGACCCTTATCTCCGTTCCAGTAAGCAAGTTAACATAATCACACTACACCTTTTAGAGTCCTCTTACCTCAGGCAATACTTGCAGTATTGTAAAAATAACTCAGATTACTTTTAATGTTGACCCCTGTACCAAATCGAGATGACCTTTGTTTTAACTCATTTTAGCCATTTTACTTATAATAACTCAACTCCAAACCAATGGTCCGGTAGGTGTACAAACTATACATTTTGTGGAATCCTCAGGATTAGATGGCCAATATGGCATACATTTAAACTTATTTGGCATTTTAATTTTGGACGCCTGTGTACACTTAAATTGGCCCTATTGACAAAGTGATACCACAATTTGAGAGTACTCACCTAACCCATGCATTGATGTAGAGGGGTCTAAAACTACCAAAGGTGTCAAACCTTTTCTGTAGTGGGAGTAAACGAACTCCTTAAATGAGACCCCTATGATATGGCTGCTCCTCCTCATATTTTTCAACCAATATTGGTATGGTAGTCATGTTAAGAAAGTCAGTGCCCTTAACTGCACACGAGCAGGTCTTTAATTTGGTGGGATCTCGCGTTATCGTAATTATTTTTCTAGTTGGGTATCTATTTTAAAAGCTTATGTTATAAGTCCGTCGTGGTAATGGTTAGCATTTTTTTAATACGCAACAAAACAAGCACATTAATAAGCACATTGTGTTTTTCTTTCGCTTGTTGAATCAACTCCTTGTATGAAATCACACCAAAGTGCATAATATTCTCATTCTTAAGAGGTATTTAATTGGATTCGTATAAGGATCACAAATGACAAGGAAGAACACAAACATGGGCTAACATAAAACGGCGACATTCGAGTTTCGTCCGTTTTCTGATTTTATCTTTAACCTCTCCTGCTCTTTCTCTCTCCACTTAAAATATACAAATTGAAGGCGGCATTAATTACTCTTTGTATATGACGTAAGAACAATATCTTTTTATTTTATTACTTAATATCACGTTCAACGTACATTGTTCGCCTCATGTATACATGTCCTGTGAAAGTTGACATATTTTAAAAAGGCAAAACACAAAAGTATAGTGCCTTATAATATGACAGCTATTAATTTATATTACATTTTATGGTAAGCTGTTTCCGTCTCGATGTGTTTCCGACGCACAACTTTTTGCTTCAAGGCTTTCAGCGATCCTCAGTATATTGAGAAGCTGACGCAATGACCAACACACCATGACGGGAAGCATCGGATTAGACCCTCCATTTGACGGCAGGGGCTTCGTAATGAACTGGGAATAGCGCCCTTGGTATTTGGGGTCAATGACCGTTTAGGAGAACATAAGGGAAAGTATATACAGTAAAAGGGCCATTAAGGTTTTTTTAGTATGCGCAGTTGTATATGTAAGAAAAAAAATCAGTTTTTGGACAACATAACATATTTATTTTCTATCCACAATCATACTTCGGTATAAACATATATTACATACAATATGATATAATATTTCTGTATACATGAAATTAATGAAGCGGAAGATTACTGGAAAGTAAGCGAATGATGGCCTGTCAAGTCTGTTTTCTTTTATTGTAGTTAGAAATGAGTGAACTTTTTATAATTAAATTTTAAAAGAAGAGTACTTTTGGAGTTTTTTAACATTTTATGGAATTTATTCATGTTTTAACACAAACCCCAATGTAAGATATAGATTTACCAGTAAATCCAAGTTAATATTAGGTATTGTGAAAATATGTGGCATGTGTGATTTTAGCATGGTTACAAACATGTTGTCAAATGTGGAGGGCAACTGGTTGTGCTGTATTTGTACATGAAATGTTCCAATATTACGTTTACACAAATCCATTATTTTCGTTGATATATTTAACAAACAGAGGATTAGATGCACTTCTATAATCTTATTGACTCATTGCTCTCAGCGACGGCTTTTGCCAGAATGCGCAGTTCTCCATTTCAGTGTTGCGGCACTTGCCCAGCAGTGGATACCAGAGGTGATATGTGAGGAAAACAGTGTGGTATAGAGCTAAGACAAGTGCAGTTCAGGTACGAAAGTACTGCCTCGAAACATTCTTCCTACTCATCCCAGGTGATTTTTCCAGGTTAGATTTTGATCGATAGTGATTCCTAAAAATTTAAAAAAACATTAAAACTGATTTATTAAGTGTATCGATTGGAGATATGAAAGAGTTATTTAAGTTTGCTTTATTTGTGAGTGCCAAAAAGCATATAAGGTCGTTTTTTAGCTGAGTGAAAGTTTATTTGACTTGAAACTGGTGTTTAGTTTACATTACCATTATCATTATTGTATTTAATTTGTTAATATCATGGTTGAGTAAATGGCACTGGTATGTCATCGGAGATATTATAAGAAATTCATGGAAGCATTGGCAATATCACTTACAGAAATAAGAAAACCGAAGGGTCCTAAAATAGAGCATTGTGGCATACCAGTGTCAATATGTTTAGTTGTTAGATTTGGCTATGTAATCAACAAACTTGCGTTTGTTGGAGGTATTTTGAACCAATCCAAGAACAATACCTCTGAAGCCATATTGATGGGCATTTTAGCTAAAAGGAATCATGACTTATAGTATCAAATTCCTTGTATGAAGGTCCAAAAATACGCAAGTAGTGTTATTATTAATTGGAAGCCTGAGTAATTTTGTTCACAAGCTTGGTAATTGCCATACTTGTAGGAGTGTTTAGGAGGATATCCAAATTGGTTTTCAATAAGTTATGTTGTGTTGTCAATTAAATGAAATGCATCTGTTAAAAACAAGACGCCTCTAAAATTTTAGAAAAAATCCAGGTAGAACAGAAATTGGCCTATAGTTAGTAGATTTATCTTTGCTATCTTTTTTATGAATAGCAATGACTCTGGCAATTTTCAGTTGATCAATACTGTGCTTGTTGTTATGACATGTTGTATATGATAGTAAGGGGAACGCTTAATTCAAAAGCAAGTTTTTGTTAATACTTAATTGGCTGGAATGCCGTCTGACCTGGACCTTTTAGCAGTAAATTATTGATAACTTTAAAATTACTTCTACTTCTTCACTTCTTCCTCTGTAGATGGAGTAAAGACCATTTTACTATCGATTGGATTAGAGAGATAAGTTTAAAAAGCTAGTACTAGTTAATTGTATTTGCTTGACTATTTTGGGCCTATGTTAATGAAAAGGTCATTAATATCAGGAATTTGGTGTAGGATCGTTAATAGTTGATCATTTAGGTTAAATTCAATTATTACCAAATCTATTTAAGGTTTTTATTTGTTATATTATGGTAGTTTCCCAGGTATTTTTTAATTTTTCTTTCTTTATTTATTTGATTTACATAATAATGCTTTTTAGCAGTCCTTAATATTTATTAACTTTGTTAATTAATTGTCTTAATCTTTGTTCTCTTTTGTGGGGTTCTGTTATTTAATTATTGTTTATAAATCTTACTCTTTATAATTTATCATGTTTAAATTAAATCTATTATTTACCATGGTGATTTTGGTTTAGACTATATATTTATTTATTTTCTTAGTATAAAGTGGTGTGTACTTATCAAGTAAGACAACATTATAAAAAGTTATTAAAATGCATTGTTTATAGCATTTGATAGATATCCCCATTAATTTCAGGACCTAGCATTTTTAGAGCTCTGATGTTATTTATTGATATCTCTAGCTACTAATTTAATATTTTTTTTGCGTATTATTGAGTCTATTTGAACATTTGTTTTAAAGTGAAGTTTGGAAGTGGTCTTTATAAATTTAATAGTAGGATTCCACTACTATTGTTCAGATTATTAGATGAATATATTATCTATTAATGTAGCACTTTTATCAGTAATAGCTTGTTGGGCTATAAGTAATTATAATGGGTAGCAGGAATATGAGTATATCCTGTTCCTTTCTTACTTATCGTGTTCACAAACCACTTGTGGTTTCAAATATGATCCAGCAAGAGATGGGTAACCCTATTACGCCGGCAGGAGGCATTTAACGCTTGATCAAGCTTCTTGGCAGTGGTTGGTCTTTCCCATACATGCAGGCGTACTCTGCACATGAGTAGCACAGGGCAAAGTTGCCGTCGATCTTTTGGGTAACGTGCGAGCACCCCAATCTGGTTCCAGTGAGTTTGTTCAAGATGGTTATTGCTGAACATAACTTTCCCCACTCTACTCTTCGTCTTCCTCAATGTGGGTCTTAGAAGAAGAGAGGCGGTCCAAGGTGACTCCTAGGTGACATGGTTATCGCCGTGCTCCAGGGGAGTTCCAGACCAGGTAAACTACTTATAAGCTGACATATATCCTGTCAATGAAATTTACTTATAGGCCTGTCATTATCCGTTAAGGATAGCATTAAAATCGCCCATTAAGTGTAAATTATTTTTTATCTCCTCACAAATCCTTGTTTGTTAATTATTTATCACAATGGTTGATTAAA
>JAMKCH010049053.1:0-10479 GCA_023653785.1 Ophioderma brevispina | reverse complement strand
GTCTCAATGAAATGCCCCAAACACAACATTTTCTCAGAATTTTCAAAATCGAACTTCAGAGGAACTTCAAAGAAATATCATTATTTGCATACCGCGAGTTTCATAAGAATTGACAAGACATGGAGACTAGTTCCAGAAAGAAGTATGGCTTTCCCGTACTCTATTTTTTACTCGATGGGACAATAGCCTATATCATAGGCTACAATAGAAGGGGCTGTCACAGCATGTGTGAATCTCATGCAAATGTCTATATATTTTAGAAACAATTATTATCGCAGTGGGTGACCCATTTTACAACGATGTAATTAGGGACAGGCAAGAGCTAATACCTCCTGAGAAACAACAGAAAAATCATTGCGGGAGCCAGAAATGTCTTGCCATGTAGCTACAAAGGTCATGAATACTGGTATGTTTAAGCGCTCTTACATGTCAATTCTCCATAGAATGACGTGTGAAACTAGATTTTTAAGAAAAAAAACACATGTGCCGCAATGAAATTTCACAAATTAGAACCCTCTGTATGCCCATTCTCTATGAGAGAGCATTATAAGACTAGAATTTTTAAAGAAAAATCATATTTTGCCACACAATTAAAATTTTGTAAAACTTACACAGGCTGTACAGTGTTAGTGCGATAATTAATCTTTCATCAGTTGTCAAAAGTGTGTTGCCATTTATATTTTTTTTTCGTTTCCAACGTTTTTTAGAAAAATCATAAAAAAAATAAAAAAAATAAAAAAAATAAAAAAAATAAAAAAAATAAACACTTTTAAAAAATAATTAAAATGTTGGTTGCTGTGGTTAGATTTATATTTAGTTCATTGAATCTACCAGTTAAATGGGTTAAAGCGGCACTGCCAACATTTTCACGAAAATATGAAATTCTTCAATTTGCTCTCAAATTGTAGTCTAGGCCATTGAAGACTAGAGCACTATATGTTTACACATAAAAATAACATACCCAAAAACAGGATAGGGGACATTGATTTGAGGATAAAGACATCCAGGTCAATTGTAGCCAACTTTTAAGTTCCATAACTTTATATCAACAAATGTGTATACTACATGAAATTTTTGACTTCTGTTACTCACTGATAGTTAAAACCACAAGGTATAGACGTCAAACAGTGTGCAAGCATGAGAAACATGCATTGCATACGGAGTGCGTGTTATTGTGTTAAAAGCCATTTTCGTCGTCTGCTGAATTTAACGTCGCCGGCCCGACGTGAAGTTATAAATCGTAGGTGGACCCATATGGAGAGCTGATTTGGTATTAATCATTGGGTGAGGGGCTTTTGTATATAAAAAGGCTTACAACCATGTAAAAATATCGATTTATGAAGAAAATCTGAGGGCCGCATATTTTTTCAAATGTGCCAGGTCCGTTAATTCCATAAAGATAGAGGATTTGTACAAACTAAAGCATTCCTGATTGTCAGAAGATGACAGAACTAGTAAAACTGTTTTAGATGGGAGCAAATTGGACATCGCTGCTTATGTTTGCACCAGATCTACTGGGATATGCCTCACAGTACAGCAACCAATCCAGACCAATCCTAGACTTACACAATTTCGTCACTTTTCTGTCCACCTGTTTCTGCCACATTCATATTCCTCACTTTCTACGCTTGTCTCCTAAAAAGCCAAAGAGGTGTCTCCTCTTAGTAGTCTTGGGTGCATCTTGCTGGTATGCAATAATCCACTTGATCCTACTCCAATGTCTACAAAGGCACCAAAATGTGTGACATTTTGTACCCGACCTGTCAGAGTCAAGCCTGGGTGGAGGTCGGTCTATTGACACAAAGGCTCTTTTTGAAAGGAGGTTTCTCATATTCTTTTTAAAGCAGAGAGAGAGAGAGAAAAAAAAAAACAATTGAACATATTAGCAGTTTAGGCCCCACAGAGGACAAGATTAGAACAAGAGCTCCAAAATCTTTTTTGCTGATCTTGACTTCCACCTAGAGCAGCAACAATAAAAAGAAAAAAAAAAAGAATCGGTACTTGCCTCTGAAGAGAAGCCCATGTTTTTCAAACATAAAAATGACAAGTTGGTTAAAGAACTCATAATTGGGGGGCATAAGGGCAGAATTAACATGGTCAACAATAACTCCCAATACATTCTTATTCCCCTTTATATACCTGAAATTTGTAACATACTCTCTACCTCAAAGTGCAGGTCAATTGGTAGGCAGAGCACATGCGGGTAAATTTATATCGACCATGTGAAATGCAACAGGCTGTAATGTGCAACGCTGCCATGTGATACATTGTGTGCTGCCAATGTACCAGGATAGCTCTCATTATCTTTCCTTGAGTCAGTGGCTCTGCAAATAGTTCCTCAGGCACCTTGGCCTGAAGAACCATTTCAAGAGCGCTGACAAAGACTTGGCATAATAGTATGTTTGATTGACATTCTGACAACGTTGCATCATTCCTATACTTTTTGCACTCACATGATTATAGGGACCTTTTGGAAATCCTGATCAGATAGTGTCTAGGACGGTTCCTCGAACATGTGCACATGCGCCAACTTTGCGATAACGTCGGTCCTCCAGAGTCTACAACCTCAATAGCCCTACACCGTTTGTGGCCAGGACGACAACGCTTGGTGTTTTTACCGTCGTAGAACGATCCATCGTGAAATCGAAAGCTCCAAATATTGTCCCCAGACGAAACTAGCCTGATGCTGCTCAGACACTACCGAGCTATAGTAGTAGTACCCTACAATTGCAATGCAATTTCTGTTCTACAGAGTACTTGGGCTATGATGTTAAGACAGAACCATTTTTCTCATGGCACTGAATTATGATCACCCAAAGTGAGGCAGAGCAGGCCCCTGACAGTGACCGGCAAAAATTGGTGACACCACAGAGCGCTGCCATTGGACGATAGCGGCTAACTTAGTTGAATACGCTATCCTTGGTATGCCATCTGCCACGTAATCGGACATGGCAAACCTGGTTGCTGTGTGCCTCATTGCATTATGGGCCTTTGTTATGTCCCTTAGCTGTCCAAGCTCTGCTAATATTCCCACCCGAAGCTCCAAACGAGTGTGATGAATTTAACTGAAAATCACATTACGGGAATCAGCAGACAGCCACAGTCAATGCCCATTGATTGTTGTTCCCTGGCAGAGCCAAATGTTGTTTATATCCTTTAATTATACAAATGATTGTCCTACCACTTATGCAAACTGCCTGTGCAATAGCACACAATAACACCATCATTGGACAAAATGTTGCTCCGCAATGAGTCAGTCATAAATATAACTTGATTATATAGCCATATATATTCAAATAACTATCAATGCCGCATATGGAAAAAACAATCCCCACAACCCCAAAGAAGTTCTTGAAATCACAACAGAAAATTTCCAAGGTCGTGAGAACAGATAGCTTTTGATATCAGCTTTTTAACTCATGGCCAAACCACTTATCATCACTGTCCTCGACCATTAGTGTCCCTGTCGTCACTATTTTGGAATGATCCCTCAGCCTTCTTACAACTTTGACCTCACATGACTTTGACCTTGGTAGGTGACCTTTGATCTCATCAACAAAGGAGGGCTACCATGTGCCTCTATACCTATGACTAAAGTTTGGTTTAAATTTATATAAGTATGCGGATATTACAGGCCAAATCTTACCCTTTTTCACAACAGACAACAAACAAAACAGACTACATCAACAGACAACAACAGTGGCACACGTGATCCATATGTGTCTTTTCTGCCTTAAGGCAGGGACACAAAAAATCATGTTGATTTTATAGGTAACAGTTTCCTTTTCAAATAATGTATTGCATTGACAACTTAGGGTAATTGTCACATATATCTTGTGCTTAAATAGAACTATGCCTGAATAGTTCTATTTATTTTTAAAATAACGGTCCATGGCCCAAATGCAAATAGCCTTGTCACCAAGGATCCCCGAGGTCACTGGAAAAATAGTTCAAAATTGTCCGGAAAGAAAGTCAATTTTTTCTATTTACTCTGCAAAATCTTAGAACTAGTAAGTGTTTGGTGTGGCTGTTATGAAGCAAAAAACGTGTCCCATTTTGGTTGACCGAAATGAGTCTCACAGAGTATCTATAGCGCTTTAAAAATCATTTTTAGTGCTAACTATAAAACGGAGAAATATCAAAGTGAAAACTTCACAGCTGGGGTACGGGGTCTCAAAGTCGTTTAATCAAGAGGGAAATTTTATATAATGAAATTGGACATTCCCTTTAAAGAGGTGCATTTATTCCCACCATTTCCTTAATTTTCCCTACCTGCCCGGATATCGTGGTCCATAGGTTGTTGTAATCCATCAATGATGAGATGCATTGTGGGTACTCCACATTGTCCTCCAGACACTTTGTCGGCTAAACATTGAATATCTGTAATGACATTATGAAGAAGCCGTGTTAAAAATATGGAACAATGAACTAAATTCAGCAAAAACATGATTCATTTCCACAAAAGTCATGAAAAATAAATGAGACCCTCAAACAAATGTGGCCCAGAAGATAATCATATATACTTAGGTAAATGTGCCCTTCTCCATATTTTATTGACTCTGTGATATGGCGAGCTCCCATATCACACTCTTGCAAGAACTTTGGTAGCCTTGTGGTTATTTTGTATTGCATGGTCCACAATCACAGATTTTGATATTTCCCACTTTGGTAAGTAAAAAATATGATTTCATAAATACAATCTTTGGCGATCTAAGGCGATCTCTTTAGACATTAAAGAGCCACTGGCACATTTTGAAGAGTGTGTCCGAAATGTATTTTTTCAAAGCCATATTTTTGCTTGGTTGCATTACTTTTACATGTACTAACACTCACCTGAAATGATTAAGTCCAAATCAACACCTTTATGTGAAAATGGAATGATTTTGTAATACAACTCTGAAGTGGTTTTTTCAGAAAACCTAGGTTCACAGTATGAAACCACAAGAAAATACACATTAGAGTTGAATCACTTTGTGTACACACTGTTTGACCAAAGAATCATTGAGTGTTCACAATGTTTATGTAATAAGTGATTTTAACAGCTTTTTGTGATAACAAAATTAAAATTTATTTACAATGAAGGCCAAAATCATGAGAAGTCTTTGGTATCATAATATCACTTCTGTGCTCTACAATACAGCACTTTGTGTGTAAAAATCAATCATTTGAAAGCAAATTGAAGCAATTTCATATTTTGTTTAAAATGAGTCCGTCTCTTTTTAAGATAGACCATATTTAGGATAGTACGTGGGCAGTTGTTTTACTAAATATCTCTCCTTTTTTCCTTCCCCCCCCAAAAAAAAACAACCTAAGATACTTTAAAAAAAAAAACATCCTATAAAATGACTCAATTTTGCACAGAATTTATTTCTGCCTACTTCAGGGGAATATCAGATTTGCAAAATGCAATCTCTACTGAATTGATCAGTTAGAGGGTCAGAATTCAGCACCCGCAGCTCACGGCTTTCATATATAGCATGGACAAGGCAACACACTGACTTGGGCATAAACAGCAAAGTGCTATCAAAGATTTTGTTTCATTTCTAAAGTATCATTAACAATTTTTTTCATATTCCAATTCATTTCAAAAAAATAACTACCTGTCAGAATCACTGCGTACCTGTGTCTAACTTTATCAAGTTTTTAGCCAAACTATTCAACATGGATGTGAGCATTGTAAGAAGCTTATTTGTTTTTTGTTTTAATTAACACCGGTAATCTGTCAAGTGATATTTAAAATGAACAGAAAATATGCTGGATAGGCAGCTTAATCATAGGATAATTATTAATTGCCTGGTTTAGTCATGCTAGTGTAATGGGGAGTGAGAGAGAGACTAGCATGAGTAGTAACTACACCTACAAGATGCAGTAGAATTTGTAAGAAAATAATGTAATATTAGAATGCTCATCTTACTACTGCTGGTTCAAAATATTCTTACATTAAGAAAAAAGATCAAATATTTGGAAATGATGAACTTGCAAAATTAAGTATCTGCAAGAATGGCCAACAAAAGCAAAATTAATAGATGAGGTGACATGTGACGTCAACGCCAGGCAACAAACAAAGCACTGCCCGGCAGTATGCGTGAGCACCTGCAGGGCTTGTGCTTTTAAAATTCGTGCTCAATCAGGCGTGATAAGGCTATTGAATGCTGTAACTGTATGGGCATATTCTTCGTACCTCTAGCATGTCAGTATACCAGGTGCTAACTTGTGTTTGTAAACATTGATGTCACCTCATCTATAGTATTTTGAGTACTCACTTGACTTCTTGAGTAAGCCTTGTACTTTAACTCTCATGCTTGCTTGCCCTATCTCCTCAGCTATGGCTCCTGCCTGTGTAAGCACTCTGGAAGTGAAAGATTAATTAGAATAACTGAATTAGATAAACCTTACTTCCACTTGCTCTTACAAATTAGAGTTTGCAACCGGTAAGATTGAACAACATTACGTATTAATATTGTATATTTACATATACAATATTTATATTTTATATAAAAACAAATATAAATATTGTATATGTAAATATACTGTTCCGATGCTATCGCTAGGAAAGCGATGGACACCTTTTGGACCTAACACTTATAGATGATATCTATCGCTCCTTTACCAACCCTGGCTTGTTAGCTCAGTTGGCAAGAGTTCCATGCGAGTAATACGGATGTTTTCCAGTTCAAGTCCAGTCAAGTGCACATTTTTTTTCAATACTTTGTCGTGTTGCCTATCAGCTCCAGAAAGATGAATAAATATTAATTCCCCCCTGTCCTTACCTGGAAACTAATTTTAAATGGTCATGCACTAAACTACAAACTAAGCATAAATATGTTTCAGAAAACAACCTTTTTTATGCATTTATCACAAATTTTTTTTTACGCTTTTAATTTTCTGTGTTTGTCCTCAGAAAAAATTGTCTATATACTTTTCTAGTTTGAATGGGCAAACAATTCTACTCTGTTCTGCTATGTGGTGGACTCCGGATGTAATCCATGTCATATCCAAAGGAATTGGGTTTCACATCTGTTTTAGCCTTCCTTAATGAACCACGATTAGAAGGAGCCTTCCGTTTCCTACCAGTCGATGTCTTGGTACTAGTCTCATATCCTCATCGGCATGCCTCCTCCTCCTTGGCAGCATCATTAATGGATGTTGAAGGCATAGAGCTATAACTGGCAACTATCCAAAAACCCACACATTGCTGTAGGTTTTAGGTCCTATACCTTTACAACCTAGTATGTTTCTCTGTTGATGAAGGGTCCATTCTTATCTCTGTAATCTAGATCTTCTTGGCTCTCCCAATGTCAAGTCCAGATATCCTCCTCACCAACAAATAATCCAACTTTTTGTAACAGATCATCCACAAATTTTTAGAAGCATCTTCTGAGTAGAACTAGATTTTCCAGGACAAACACTTTGCGTGGTTCTTGCACTAGGCAGTCTTGCCTCAACCATCCTAAAGGTGTTTTTTGTGATCCTAAGCCCCTCATTTTTTGTTTTCTGTTTCACTAGATAATCCTTAAGAAAAGGATATTTCTAAAATTGAGTTGATTCTGACAGTGTGGTTTTGATGTAATGAACGTATACTCATATCACGCTGCCCCCTAGGCCACACCGTGTTTAATTTCTGTCATATACGGACAGAAATTACAACATGGTGTTGTGAATTTCTTCTAGAGTTAGATCAAATATGCATGCATGTAAGATTTGACACCATACTATACTTTTCTGGACGTTTTCAGATCATATAAATATCTCAACTTGGTTGAGCGAGTCGGGGGGACAGGCTGTAGATCACAAAATACCCCTTTAAAAACTTCTCTAAAATCATTGGTAGCTTATAACAGTATTTCAGAACATTGGTCACTTTCTCCAGGTCACAGACAATTATTAGGCCAAGAGGAAAGGTTTGTCTCCAGTTTTTTCTGTGATAAGGTTGAACATTGCATTATTATATAATAAGTAATAATCTCATTCTGTTACTTTACCCCTGTCAGATGTAAAGCATTCAGTCATTACACTACCATTAGGAAATTGTCCGGGTCGTGTCACGGTTCAGGCCAACTGCGCATTACCTATCATCACTTAGATTGGGTAGAGACAACAAGTTAAAGTGCTTTGCCCAAGCACACACACACATTTGGCTCCAGTGGAACTCAACCCCACAAGAACTTCAGATCATGAGTCCTTGTGGTATTAAACACCGCATTGGTATAGCGCAGCTCCTTGTCACTTTTTGTCAATGATCGTTTGGTTTTACCATAACTACTTCCTGATATAAGCCGCTCGGCGTATAAGCCACCGACCGCGAAAAATCGCTGAATTAGATTCCAGACCTTAACGTATCACCGCACCCACCAGATAGCGGGCACCACGATGGGCCGACTTAGGAATCGTGTATAACTGTACGTACAAACCACGTAGCTTCATATCTTCTTCTTAATCATCAAGAAAAACAGCGCGCAAAATGCATTTACACAAATTTTGCTTGCACATAACTTGTTTGATACCATGCAAGGCAGTTCTCAAACCAATTTTGCCGCCAGCTTTTGTGAACCACCCCTTTCCTTCACTCTCTGCACAGGTTGACCTCATACATAACTCTAAAGATCTTTGTCCATGGTTTTGTGACCTTGACTACCATGAGCTGCAGTCTCTATGGTGGCACCTATGACATGAGTTGGTGGAAATTGGAGTTAAGGAGCAAGTTGAAATTGAAAAAGGTCAACCAAACTTAACACCGCAACATGACTTACAAAAATTTGGTTGGTGCCCTCCCTGCACTTTACAAAAATGGATAGGGATTTGGCTTTTGAGATAATTTAGTTCCCTCAGCAGTTAAATCGTGATTTCCAAACAGCAATGGATGGATTGGCCTGTGTACATTTATAGGGTATGGAACTGAAGGCTTAATGTCTAGGCTCCAAATGACAAGGTTTCTCCATAGCTTGTTTGCCCAAATTAAAGTCCAAATGAACCATGCAGAGATCAAATAAAATATATTTTAATCAACAGCTCTTACACATATCCAGAATTTAGTACTCAACCAAATCCCAGCAAGTATCCCCAATGGGTATTGAACCAGTGACCTCCAGCATCAATGACAAATACCATAACCAGCAGGTCTTTTCCTTCCAGTTCCATTTTTTGGAGATGCCCTTATTTTGTACCTCAATAACATTGCAGAGCAAACATTGATGTCAACACCCACAAAACTGACACAGTCCTCCACCACACCATCCAATGCATCCTTCAAGGACTTCTCAGACACTCATCTGTAACAAGAAAGAAACAGAAAATTGCAAAGACCATAGAACTATATTGATAACTGAATTTCACATCAATTGAATAAACCGTTTTGGCAAAGGCTAATAGTTTATGTTGGTATGGGCATGGGTTAAGGAAGGATGACGAACAAAAAGGGCTCTTTGAGTTTGAGATGGGAGGTTTGAGGAGAAGGATGTCCAAAGAAGACTTGGAAAAGCAAGTGGAGGAAGTAGGAGAGTATGAGGGTTGGTTGGATGATGGATATGCATTGAATCAGGTGCAGTGGAAGGACGGAGTAAGGGTGGTTGCTGCGAGTGTGGGTGAATCAGCGCACCCTCTTTCAAGGGACAAACCATATTTAAACTTTGGACATACTACTACTACTAACATACTCTGAAAGTGTGATGTAATAGATGAGAAAATTCCTCATGGAATTTCTAACATATTATAACACAACTGCAGAGTATTTTGAAAGAAAAAAAGGTCAATTCATGAAAAACTAACCCTGGTATAAAACCAGATCTTAAGTTAGACTCCCTTTGAGAATGCCAGTCATTGACACCAGTCACAGTTTAGGGCCCGTTTCACAAAGACTTACGATCAATTGTAAGTTTTGATTTATCGAGCGTTAACTCCATCAAGCATAAGTTTGAACTTGATTTAAGTTCAAACTTACGCTTGATCGAGTTACGCTTGATTACAATCGATCGTAAATTTTTGTGAAACGTTTTTGCCAAGACAGCAATAAAAAACAACTAATCTTTTCCTCGAAATGACCAAGAAATTAGTCAAAAACACATTATGTTTTATAAATCATTTAACTGAGGCCTGATTTCCTTTCCAATGTTGACCGAAATATATGCATTTCCCTTCTGAGAAGTGGAATGCCCCAAATTACCATAATAACAACCCTAAAAGAGAAAATGGTCTCGACCAGTGACCCCCAGGTCACACCCTGTCGACCTTAGCTCTTCCTTAATTCCGTTTTGGCTCAAGCCCACACGGACGCGCGTACATATCATGCTGTGGGGCGGGCCTGGAAGTGGGAAGTCAACATTGGAAAGGAAATCAGGCCTCAGTTAAGGACATTGTCAACCTTGAGTTTCCGAGTATCTATTTTGGTTTGTAACTTTGCAAATATTTGATTATTGTATGTAAAAGTATACATTTCTAGAAAGAAAATTTGCCGATGAACCCGATGATGGCATCAGATTAATG
>JAMKCH010049052.1:0-11369 GCA_023653785.1 Ophioderma brevispina | reverse complement strand
TTACATTACCGCCGCAATTCCTCATCTTGAAATCTTTCATGTATGCCCGTCACATACCAAGGCCACACACGACTTTGTATTTCTCCTCAACTTGTGCTGTTGTAAATCTTTGAATTGCTTGAAAACTTGACCACTTTAGCAAAAAATTCGATATGAATAGCAACGTTTGATCAAATACAAATACCAGACGATTGTCGTGATCACTAATACGAGAAGTAGCGTTCCGTGCGGCATACCACTGGGCCCGATATGACACAGCATCACATTCGGACAAACTCTTACAAGGACGAAAGAAGAAATGAGGGTGGAATGAAAGCACATTCATGAATTTTTCAATGTACACTCCAGAATAAAATGTGAGTTTTGTTCATCCCACAGGAATTGGGTAATTGTATTTGGCATGCGTGCATGTGTGTGGTGATGAATAAACTTGTCAAACTATTTTATCAGTTTCAAAAAGAGTGAGCTAAATTTTGGCTATAAAGGCAATCATGTTTTGCCTTAAGTTTGTCAAGTGTATAGGGACAAACTTCAGGGGCCCTTTAGTGCCCCCTTTGTTAGTAAGATTAGGTGAATACTTACCTGATGGTGATCTTACTAGGATTGCATTCGCTCCGAGTGAATGTGTACATCCAAAGTCCTTACACGATACATATATCGCCCGAACCCTAAGCCCTAAAGAGAAACCGCCCAACCCTTTCCACTCCCTATTTCGCAAAAACTACAAGATAGCAAGGCGACGGATACTTAGGGGGAAAAAGGGCTGGAGAAGGGCCGGTCACCATCAGGTAAGTATTAACCTAATCTTACTAACAAAGGGGCACTAAAGGGCCCTGAATGTTAGCTACGATTTATACTTACCTGATGGTGATCTTACTAAGATTGCATACAGATTAGCACCGCTAGAAAAAAGGAGGTGGTAAGTATCCGGAGCCTAATGGCATAAAACAGATACTCCAAAAATAAGTCCAAAAAAAGGACAAATCTAACCACCCTCATAACGATGCATAATACCCGTAATGCAAGATGCGATATATTACTAAGTACTTAAAATTTGTCTCATAACAAATACTTAAGCAACCAAATTCAATTATCATCTACCCACTCTCAGAGAGAAAGAGAAGGCTTGGGACCAATATGATCCCTGCATTGTCCCCATGGACAGCAGGAATACCAAGATAGAAGATCGACCTGCCGGATTTATATGCGCCAGTATATAGTAGCCTTAACCAACCGCTGGGAGTAACTCAGATACCACATGATAAGGCTTACGGTACTGATATAATTGTTGTATATAGCCTATTCATAAAAACAGATTATGTCCCAGAAAAAAAAAAAAAACAACATTTAAGGGATCTGACTGAACATAAAAAAAGCATTCAAAACTTTTCTTGGAATTAGAGGATGACAAGGGCATAAGCAAAAAATAAAACACTCCCACAAGTTTCAACTGGCCAAGTCTGACTTTAGGGAATTAAAAGGAAAAACTCTTGAACTGCCAATGACTAAATTCCAAGGTCCCCTACTATCTTAAGCAGAATAGACCCTAAGGCAATCAAGAACAGTTTTCAGTATCAAGAGAAACTGACTGCAACAGCTGTAAAGGAGGATACCCTTACCAAAAGGTCAACAAAGGCCAAAATCTTCTATTCAAACTAAAGGTTTAGAAAAAGGAGAACACGTATATGTCAGCAGCTTTAACAGAAGACAGCTATAATAAATTCCCAAAACAAACTTTAAAATTCAAACTCCAGTAGGCCTATACATAAGTATTTAGGCCTTGTCTTCTATGAAGAGCATCAAATAAATTATACTTATTATATATTTATTAATTAAGGACAGTATAATGGAACAGTTTTCAAGAAAACCTAGTGATTTATAATGTTCTAGATTGATTGATGATTGATTGATTGTAATTTGGCCTTCGATATTCATACATCATAATTAAAATATATCCATAATTGCACATATCAATTAAAAAATATAAACATTACAATAACATTACAAAGAACAGAATTCTTGAACGCCAGGAATAACCCATAAAGCCCGGCTACAACCAGCTATTTCCAATGGTCCCTCACAGTGAACCCATGGACGGAACAAAATAACAATACTAGAACTTACTTAATACATTTATGGATAAAAAAAACATCAATAATTATAATTAAAAGTACATGGGACCCTGGGACACTGCATAAGGAGTACTGATCCAAAGTAATAAAAGAGATTTTTGTTAATTTTTCAAAAGAATAAAAAAAATCAGAAGGCGATACAATACGAAATTCACGTTTAACTTAGTAAAATTTTCAAGGAATTTATTTTTTTAATTAAAGGTCCATGGCCCGATCGCCAACAGCCTCGCACCCAGAACCCCAGATCCCACGAAGTGGTCAAATTTGGGCATCATCAGAAAGCTACCATCTCTCTCACTCACCCTTTGAAATCCTAGGGCCAAAGGACGTCTGGTTGGAAGTTATGAATAAAATGTCTCCATTTTGGTCGACCATATTATTTTTACACAGTACTCTATTGGACTCACAAAATCTCGTTTCCGCTCTCACATCAAAACGAATTAAATATCGGCGAGAAACTATACAGATAGGGTTTTGGGTGAGGCCACTCTATCAAGGATGCAAACTTTATATACTTAAATCGTACCAATCCCCCTTTAAAGGAATTTATTGGCACATACAATTATCCGGCACACACACACAATGAAATATCCCCCTAACAAGACGCACCAGACGGCCCCCACGGCCACCGGAGCATTCCCCGCGAAAAAAAAATCCAGATCACTCCGACAAATGCTACGACCGCACAACAATCATGGAAGCCGCCATCCCCACTCCCGCACCACATCCACAACGCCGCACGCAATACAGAAACAGAAGCCAGCGTGATATATTTCGCTGGCCTCCGTCCCGGTACCGCGCGCGGCGCTGCAAAAAATAAAGCACAGGGAACAAAGATGGCACCCCCCACGACCGCCGTACAGCCGCGACACCCGCCGGAACAACCCGGACCCTCCCCGCAAGGAACACCCCAGCGACCACGAAAACCATCAGGCACGTCCCACCTAGGGACACCTCACCATACATGCACCGACAGATCTACGCCAACAAATTCCTTTAAATCACAAATTGACTTGCCTCATCAGCCATGGCCTTGGCTTTGAGATGATTTTTGACTGAGGATTTAAAAACAGAATTACTTTGGATGTTTTTGATGCTATCAGGTAGAAGTTTCCAATTTTTCATTGCATTATAATAAAAGGTGGAAGAGCCTTTGCCTTTCACTCTAGGAAGAAAAAAATTATGGCTGCTTCTCCTGGTATTGTAGCTTGGAATTGAAATTTTTGTAAAATGCTCAATCATATAAGGAGCATTAGAGTTGTTGTATATTTTGAAAACTGATTCATCTCAAAAATACCACCCATTTTCAACGTTTAAATAACCTACACTTGAGAGTTCTTTTGTACCAATGTGGGCCCGAGGCTCCAGTTTTTGATGAACCGGACAATTTTATTCTGACACACCTGGAGTTTTGATTTCAGATCATGAGTAATGCCACAATACCACGCTGAAGCAGCATAATCAAAGTGACATTGCAGGAGAGCTGAACAAGGGTTAGATAATGTTCAGACAGCCAGCATAAGTCACAACCATGACCTGCCCTAGATCATGAGCATTAGGAGGAGGTCAAGGCTAGGGAGAAGGGGAAGGGAAGGACAAAAGGAAATTGAGGAAAAAGTATAACTGCCAGGTTCCTCCGGGAAGGAAGCTAAACAAGTTGCAATCCAAAGTTTTTAAAACTGGATTTAGTTTTGGGAATGAGATGGAGAGACCGCAGAGAAAGATCTATTTGGAACATTGGTCTGACCTGAAAACAGAATGCGAAAAACCTGATTGGACAGCGACCAAATCGTCGGACTGAAATAATGCCCCTGGGCAAATATATCTGCTTGAACAAAGTAAACACTCTAAAATGCAGATTACAGAAAAGAGACCCCAAACCTTGCACTGCAAAAGAGGGTGATGTGTGTGGAGACCAAGAGTGAGGAGCCGGCGCGGCTTATACCACCTGTTAGTTGACGGTCACTACCACTGAGATGTATTGACAGGGTAAAAATATGCATGTTGAGGACTAAAGCATCCAGAACCTCCAAAGAATGAAAGACTGGAAAAGGTTCAAGAATAATGATTATCTGACAAGTACTTTCCTTCACCAGCCAAAAAACCCTTAACCAATGTGATAATGAAGTTCAAATAAATTGGATTGATGAATATAATGGAATAGATCATATATAGCCATTGATATGATAGACGGACTGCTGGGCATGGAACACAGCCGTACACCGGACGACACACATGCCTTGTGGGTATTCGCTGCAAGAACAAGACAATACCCTAAAATTTATAGACAAATATAAACTGACGTCTCTAAGAGGAATTTGAATCTGACCCTCTAAGTTAAAATGACATCCAAACGATCACTGAATTATCTCAAGACAAAAATTCGGAAATGAATTCAGTATTCTACAACCAAACCTTCAACATGCAACTTATTCCGTACATGCTGTCGAATTCATAGGGATGTGGACACAATACGAAATTCTTTCCAAAAATTCCATCTCGAGGGACTGAATTACGTAAAAACCACCCTAACACAAACCCAGACTAAGGCAGGATTTCATCACAAACACGATGGAAAAATCCCCCGAAAGGGAATACAAAGCTTACCTAACGTTAGAGTGCTAAAACATCTGCGTCATTACAGGATGATTCCAAATGGTGAAATAGGAAGTGGAAAGGGTTGGGCGGTTTGGGCGGTGGGGTTTTGTCCTCTTTAGGGATTAGGGTTGGGCGATATATGGATCGGTGTAGCCTGGCAGGTACAATTCATCAGGAGCGAAGCATCCTAGTAAGATCACCATCAGGTAAGTAATTAAATCGTAGCTAACTAGGCATTGCATGTGATCCTGTGAATAGAAGAAGGTTGTAAGTGCAATTAGAACACAGATGTATCACATGGCAGCTATTGCACTTAAAACTTCTTGCAATCACGCTGTATGAAGGTCTTATTTATTATGGCAAAACCAGAATAAAACAAATATCATGGCGATACAGTTTTGACAACTGATTTAGATTATTTAATCAACTAACTACATCCTCTGCAAATTTAATGAAATTTCATTGGGCAAATATGATTTTTCTTAAAATTTAAGTTTGACCGTCTTTCTATGGAGAAAGGGCATATAGAGGGTGCTATAACATACAAATCATAACCTTTGTAGGCCTATATGGCAAGATTCCTGCAATGAATGCTTCTGATTTTTGCAGAGATAATAGCTTTTGCATGTTCCTACTTATATCAGTTGTCAAAATTGTGTTGCCACTGCTTAAATTTGTTCTTAAAATAAAAGATACAATTTACATGGGGTCAAACAAATTCGCACGGTGATGTGAGCAGCCTCAGAAAAGTACAAGCAGTAGATCCATAAGCAGTATCTTGGATCAATCACCCTATGAAAGCTACTGGCTGATTGGCTAAAAAATCACCAAAGTTCCGCTGTGACCAATCCCCAGACCAATCAGCAACATGGTAAGAACTGTGGTGAAGCTGAAGAGGGCTAGAGCTTAAATATTTGGAAACTGCATCACAATTGGTTATTTAAATAAATATATGATATAATTAGCCAATCCCATTGCTGTATTATGCTGTATGATCTCTACCAGATGATCAACAAGCATAAATAAAACAATTTTATCAAAAGAACTCACACTTATTTCATAAAACATTACAAATAAGTCATTTGTTGCATGTTTTAAAAAAAACATGAGCAGTATAGTTTGGGATAGTGCTTAAAAGCACTATCCCAAACTATACTGCTCATTTTTTTTATAATCAAGCATTTGTTTTTCAATTTTTTTGTTTTCAATTTGACAAAGGTTTATTTTTGTTTCTGACAAAAGCTTAAAACCCAACTTTTGGCACCTGATGCTTGCAAATTCTATTTTTCCCCTTTTTGAGCACTTTAGGGACTTTAAGGATCCCCGGTTATATTGAATATTGAATATCATATTATTTTCATTAGATCACTTTTATATTTGCAAGGTTTTAATAACATTGCTTTAAAAAAAATCTGAATTTTGATGAAGATTTGGATCCCTTATCAATTAACCGATTGATTAGTCCATCAATCAATTGTCTATGTTGAAAATGGATCTCTTATCCATACAGGTTTTCTTTGCCAAATATCAATCAATCAGATGTAACAAATAAGAAGTGAGCAGAGCCTACTGAATTTGGTTTGAACACAACAGAACCTAGAAGGTTGTACATGTATTTGTTGTCATGCATATGCACTGCGCCTAAGTATTGACACAGCGCTACACTGAAGAGTAAACATACGTTGTCAAAGTAGAAACATGACTACAGATAACATATCATGAATTTCCAATGTGCCCGAGAATAAGACGTGCTAGTTTGCTTGTCCCCTGAGATCTGTTTTAACGCCGCAGCTGTGTGCTGATGAATATGCTAGCGGATGAAGTGATTTTAGGCAAATCGGTTGAAACTATGGGAAAACAGAGAGATGAACCCTCCCTACATAACACTTCAGGAAAAGGTACATTACTCGGAATGCAGATGTAGAGAGAAGAACTTCTAAGTGCGATTTAAGGGTGCAGTTAAAGGTGCTAAAGCAGTGATTTTATGCACACCTATTTCCTTCACAACATTGATCAATATATCAAAACGATTTCAAATGAAGTAGGCCATATTTTACAGAACTTCAAAAATAAGTCCTTTAAGGTAAATGATTATGAGAGTGTCAACTGCTCATGGCCGATAGGACTATCACGCTCACAGGAGAGCTACAATCATTGAAAAAAGTTCTTTGAACGCTGCATTTACTGAAGTCCCAATCCCTGCTTGAATTGTGAATGACCTACGAATGTGATTGCTTTTGATTTGAGGATGTACAATGATGCAGTACTCAACAGGCCCCTCCCTCCCCGAGTCAATGTTGATACAATTTGGTGAACTGAACAAGACATTGACGTTTCCCAACATTGAATGGGGGTGCGGGGGAGCATTTTACATGTATAAACAGAAAAGTGTTCAAACAATTTTTTCGAGGATTGTAGCTATATAAGGAACTTACACTGGGCAATAGTCATCATCAACTTCAATCAGGTCGTAAGCAAATTCATTTCTGTGATAAGTGTAAACAGGTACAGTCGTATAGGGAGCACTTGAAAAAGTCAGATTTCAATTATAACTTTATCATTCATTTGAGGTGAATTTGAATAAGTCGTAATTGTATTACAACTTTTTTAGTGTAAACGAAAGTCGTTATCGATTTTAAGTTTACCAAGCATGATATCTGACTTGAGGCCGTACAATTCCTGCCTATCACCAAGCAAATACGTAATTCATTTTTTCTTAAAAATCTGTGTTAAGTGTAAACAACTACAACACAAATTAATTCATGCTTATATACTTAGTTGTCATTGAAAAAAAAGTGAATTTGATAATGACTTTTACCCAATGTAAATGCCATACTAGTCTTTATGGACACGGACACTGCATGATGTTCATGATAAATGGAAGAATTTTTCTTTATCAGACTGCACTCACTTGTACAATTTACACGGTTCATTAGCACATGCATGCTTATTCCAAACAAGAGCATCAATGATGCAGTAGCCTATAAAGTCATGTCATTCAAAGACAACATTTTTTACCACATTATTATTTGAAGGTGCTTATTCCGATTGTCTTAGGGACCCCCCCCCCCCCCCCGCCCCGATTTACCCAGAAGTAGTATAAATTTTCAGCTTTCAAATCCATTTCTTTCTCAAGAAACAGATAAAAACTACCATTTTAATGGTTAACCATCAATATTAGCACAGTAGTGAATAGGGCATTGCACTATGCATTATCGCATCTAGCATCAAAACCGCAAGTGTCAGGCCCTCATATCAAGTAGAGAACACGATAGACAAAAATCGGAACAAGCACCTTTAAATAGAAAATGGCACAATAATACCATTTTTTATTCAAGTACACATTTTATATATAAGTACCACTCCTGTAATTTGGCCCTTCTAAAGAATATTTCACCCTGACTCCCAGACCCTCTGCTATTACCTTACACTACAGGAACCAACCAAAAGTCTGATCAAGTCCTATATAACTAGCGAAACTACAATCTTGGATAAAGAGCGTATTTCTCAAACTATGGTAAGTTTGAAATCATGGTAATTTGTCTTGGAAAGCTGGGAACCTTTCCTATGTTCCCCTCTTATTTCCCACCAAGCAATGGATACCTATTGACGCTGTGGACATCAGTGACAGCAAAAGCATCAAAATTGGGGAGGAGGAACAATCACATATAGAAACAAATATTTATGTGTGTCCTATGAGGTGGAAGCAAGTTAGGGAGCACACCATTTAGAGGGGCATGTATCTTCCCTGTCCCTCTACTCCCTCCACCCCCCTGCTTCTGCCACCTATGGTGGACACATGTGCATTAAAATGCTGGAAACCCTTCAGGAAATATCTTGCATAGTGTCTGTAACCCTCAGGCTTCTTGCTGTAGAACCTCTTGCAAATCAGAAATGGCAAATTATGTACCATGTTAGTACTTAGTACGAAATTTGAACACAATACTGAATCAAAACATTACAAGATCTTAAAAAGATCTTAAAAAGACACTAGCACATTTGAAAAATAGTGCGCCCTCTAAATTGTGCAAAATTAATATTTATGCATGGTTATAGAGCTTTTATGTACATTAGCCCCCACCTGAAATTATTAAGCCCAAATCAGCGCGTTTATGGGTAAACAGAACAATTTTATAATTAATGTCACCGGCGACATTAATTCAGCAGACGACGCGGAAATGGTGTGTAACACAAGAAAACACATGCCAGAGTTGTTTCTCACAGCATGTACCTTGATTGACTGGTCTGTGACTGGTCAATGATATTCAGACACATTCGTTAATTAAAGTTACGGCAAACTTAAAAGTTAGCCTACAAATCACCTGGATGTATTTAGCCTCTTATTGATATCAGGCTATCTGTTTTGGGTATGTTATTTTATGTGTAAAATATATCTCTATTCTTCCAATGGCCTGGACTATCATTTACGAGCAAACTGAAGAAATTTTTCTGAAAATGTGCCAGTGCTGCTTTAAGGTCTTGTTGCCACTTGACATCTTATATAAGAGAATCATGGATAATTTAAGATTTTCTAATTAAGGACACATGACAGATTAATAAATAAACATGTCCCACATCGACACACGCCTAAGCCTAACCCTATCCCTGTACATAATTTTCCCCTCACATTAGAATGATTACTTTACATTTTATTCAACACTTGTGAGTCTGCCTAAATTTAAAGGAAACATTAATTGACAGTGCGGAAGTTTTATTTTAGCAACTAGTGCATGATCGATGTTTTCAATATGCATTGGGGATTCACTGTAGTAAAGAGCAAATCCTTCCATAACATGACTCACTTTGTTTTAAGTGTAAGAGTCCAATTACAAACTCAAGTAAGGCAATCGAAGATCCAATACTGTAATTATAACAGACGTTCATGTGCATATAATTTGGAAACTGTCAGAATAATTGCTGAATAGCGGGTAAGTGTTGGGGTTGATTTTCCATTGTTTGGTGCATTGTGCCACCCATAGCTTTGGAAAAGGCAGGTCATGGAAACTGGAAATGGCTTTAACAGGGGTTTCTTAGGTTTTGGTTGGGTGTGGGGTATTAGAAAATGGAATAAGCTCTAAGGCTAATGCAAAAACATCCATAGAACACCTTTGTTTTTCAGAGATATTTGAGATTAAGTTTCATTTATATTACATTCTCTTTGGGCCACTGATAACGAAGTCGATGCAGATACCAATTAGATATATCGTTCACAGTGGACACAGCCTACAAATGGGAGATACTTTTCCGCAGCTCGGCACTTTCTTCCAACATCACAATATTGACCACTTCTGGTAAAATATGGGTTTGAGGTCCAGGCTGTTAGTGATGGCCCTTTAAAGGACGAATCAGAGATTTTAATATTTTTTTTTTGTGGAAAATTCAAAATAGTTAAATAGAAATAAAGATAGTAACCTAAGTTGCACAATTTCAAAGTTTGAGATGAATTGGATTTTTCATTGTTGATGCAAGGTAAACATTTTAGTATAGTATCACAGCCACAGGATTACTGTTTGTATAACAAAAGTCCGGATCCAGATTTTATACAAAGTTTTTATTTTTTATTATGAAGGACTTGATTAGAGGTTAGCTTATTTCACAAAGTGAGTATATGGACAAGCATTATGTTGTATATGCCAAAAAAACACTGATTTGTTTGAAAATTGAGGGCGGCCTCCTGGGAAATCTCTGAGTCAGCTTTAAGTATATTTAAAATGGTCACTTTAATAGCACACCCAGACATTTTTGTAAAATTGTATGCATCTCTCTATGATGGATGTCTGTGCATTCAGTGACGTAACCAGCTTTTTTTCAGGGGGGAAAAGAGGGGGGGGCACATGTATTTTCATGGGGGGAGAGCAGGTAGTAAAATTTTGTTAGTATAGTATATGGCCTATTTAAATCACTAATTTTCAGGGTGGCAAGGGGGGCAAGATTCCCCACATGGTGGGCACTGCCCCTCCCCCCCCCCCCCCCGACCCCCTCTGGTTACGCCACTGTGTGCATGGCAGTCTGAGATAATATGACATCAGTATGTACAGAATGTAAATTTTTGTACACTATCTTCTGGGCTGTCTAAGGGGCATGTTCCCCAACAAAACCAACATTGGGAAATTTGTGAGACAATTGTCCCTTCTAAGAAAAGACTGCAATGGGGTCCTCCAAATTAGATGACTCATGCTATGCCCCTGTCTGATGGCATGTGACTCCATGTACAGTGAAACAGTGTGCCAACTGAGTCAGATGCAGAAATTACAGGTTAGTATCAATGTGAGTTGTCACTGATTAAATTATACTTTAATGCATTGATGGCTTCAGCACAAGCCTTTAGTATATCCACTATGAACTACACTCTAAAAGGTGTTTAGCAAGTACATTCTTTTCTAATAACATTCTTGCCTTCATTTGTAAAAACATGTTCTGAGCTAAATGGCTGTGTGTCAAATCACTTAGTATTGGTGGTCAACTTCAGAAAATAAGTGTCAATACTCCCAACATACTTTTCCTAAATACATATTTGCCTTTACTTTCAAAACTCAATTTAGAGTATAAAAGTTACCTGGTAGTAATGCTCAATTTCATCCTGAATACCAGGCCTGGGGTCAATTTCATTAACCCTAACACGGCCGAGAGGCAATGAGA
>JAMKCH010049051.1:0-21034 GCA_023653785.1 Ophioderma brevispina | reverse complement strand
CTTCCTGTGAACTATTATAGAGTCAGTTTAAACCACTGTATATGACCCAAGTATTAACCAGCTATAGCAACAACACTCTCTTAGACAGGTCAATACCCCGTTTTAATATTTTTTTCTTTTTTGGAAATGATTTAGGGTCATTTTTAGAAAGTGTTGTTTTATAACGTCGAAAAGATGGGTAGGGCTGCTTTTCTTCCTAATTTACGTTCCCTATAGAGTAATCAGCGCCATCTTGAAAAACGAGTCTGCGCGCAAAATATAAATGCCATACATTCTTTTCGGAGCTCCCAAAATATCACACAGGTTCTTATCCCAACAATTTGTCATTTTGAGTTCATTTAGCTAAACATGCCTCCTTACGGCAGCCATCTTGGACGCCTAGATGTATAAGTCCCCTTCAGGAAGTTAAAAACTGCATATCGTGTATTAGTGGATGGAATTTCTATTTGTAATGAAATTATAATGGCGGTTTTACATAAAACAATGGCGGCCATTTTGAAATGGGCAGGACAGGTTAACGTGCAGCTTTTTTTGGGTGGAAACATATACTTAATCCTAGCCAAGGGAACATCCCCTTCAGGTGATATATGGGGAAATTAATCACCAATTGGGTGCAACGAACCGAAAATCTGATGATGGCATCTCATGGACTAGATAACGAAAAGACTAAACAACTTCTACAAAACCTCTCCACCGTCGAGTCCCATGTCTCAATTATTCAACTATGACGAGATCACCAAAATAATCAAAGTTTTCAAGAATGGAAAGCTACTGGCAAAGACAACATCCATACAGAATTCTCGAAGAAAATTACACCTTAAGCTCTGCGATGGCTCAACTTGTATGGGATCATCAGCAATTCCCTCAAGATGGAAGACCTCACAGGTCATTGCAATCCTGAAGCCCAGAAACCAGCAAATGAGCCCAAGAGTTACAGACCCATCTCCCTGCTATCTCACATGTATAAGTGGCTTGGGAGACCGATGCTCAATAGGATCAATGATACGGTCGAGGCAAATCTACACAGCACCCAAATTGGTTTTCGAAGGGGTAAATCAACAACTGATCAGATAGCAAGACTTGTCAATGATATCGAGACAGCCTTCCAGAAGAAGCAGAAGTTTGAAGCAGTCTTTATAGATCTAACTGTCTATGATACGGTCTGGCATCGAGGTCTCTATACTTTAAGCTACTCAAAATCATCCATGATGTCAGGCTTGTGAAGTTCATAATACTCTTTCATCCTGGGGACATCAAATGGGCAATGTAGTAGAAAGCGCAAACTTCGGAATGGTGTCCCACAAGGTTCTGTCCTGGCACCCAGTCTCTTCAACATTTATGTCTCAGATATGCCGAAGGGATATAGTTCGCAGTATTTCATACGCATACAATACGGTACTTGGAATAGCTGCTAATTCCTTTGAGGCCTTAGAAGCAATGTTGCAGAAAGACCTTATCAGTGTAAGCCAATTCTTCAACAGATGGTACTTGAAACTCAGCAAACCCAAGACCGCTGGCTCTGTTTTCCGCCTTGCAAACCGCTGCGCTAAAAGAGAACTTAACATCATTTTAGATGGAGAAAAACTGTCACGCGATCCTACACCGAAGTAACTTGGTGTCATAATGGACCGCAGCCTTACTCTCCATCAACACATCAAGGCAGTCGCTGCCAAGACTCAGTCTTGTGTCAACCTCCTCAGAAGGCTCACAGGAATTGGATGGGGGTACTACATCCCCCGGCTACATCCTTTGACACTTTACACATATAAACTGTTGTTTTGGCATACTCAACTGCTGAAAACGCTGCACCAGTATGGCGTCAGAGTGTATTCACACAAGATTGATGTCGTTCTGAATGATGCAATGAGACTTGTTAGCAGTTGCCTGTAGAATATCTTCCAATTCTGTCTGGCATAGCTCTTGCAAACCTTAGGAGGAACCTTCAAACAATCAAGGTCGCTATGAAGTGTGACGAACCTGGTAACCTAATCCCCGTACCAACACTATTTGAGGATTAGAAAATTCCACAGATTCACCTTGCTACCCGCTACATGACACTGCAGTCGCAGCATCCCCATGGATCATCTTGGATCAACGCCAGATGGTCTGAGCAATGGTCAGGCTCTACCTTGAACCTAATTAGCTGTTTGTCGAAAGCCCATCTAGCAAGCCCAAAGGTTGTGACACTGATAGCAAAGCGTGGGTCTCCCTAACAGACTCAGAGCGACAAACAATTTTTAGTCAATCATTGATGAATGCTGGGGTCTAAAAATTCCAATTCCAAATGAAAAACAAACAGTTGTCGATTGTGAAAACCTGGTGGATTCTCAATGGATAAACCTGGATTCTAGATGAAACACTTGGGAGTATCCGCCGACCGAGAATCCTCCTGGTTTTTTTTCAATTGAAAAAACAGTCCTCTTTCTTGGGGAGAATCCTGTTTTTTGGATCTAAAAAACGTGTTTTTTTGGATTAAAAACCCTATTTTCTTTAATGGAAACTCGGTGTATGTCGACGATAATCCACGTTTTCAATTGCAACCGGGTTTATCGATTGAAAAACCTTATTTTTTTCAACTTGATTGAACCGATATACACTGCAGTTAAAAATAAACCTGTAAAAAAAACAGGGATTTGACTGGCAGCTGGGACTCTACAACGTGGCAGAACGTAAAATAACTGGAGCAGTAAAAATACGAAAACCATGCATGGAACGAAAATACACGGCGTTAAAATCTCAGCTCAACGGTTATGTTTGTTGACTGTTAAACAATATTTAGAATTAAAATGTTATACAATCCTCTGAACAAATTGTCACGCTGTAGCTATGGCATCCTACAAACGTTGCATTACGTTACCACGGGTTGTAAAAAAGTTATATTTCAGGCAATAAATAAAGGGAAAACGTGAAGAAAAATGTAACCCTGTGTTTATATATGTAATTCTAAATATGAAAAACTTATAATGTACCTTTGTAACGGGATTTCCCTCGTTTACCTTCGTATGATATTTGGGCAGTTGTATGCGCAGTTCATAAAAAAGAGCGAAAGGTGGTGGACGGGCACAAAATGTCCTACTCCGGAAGACGCAAATTTCGTCACCTGGGACATCCCCGACTTCGCGCATTTGATGGTTGGCCTTGGTCGGCCGACTGACTAGGAATTTTGGGTTAAGCGCTCGGAACAAAGTTTGCGGGCGATGCAGCAGAAGGAATTCAGACATGGCGAGGTGAACATAAACTTGTAGAGATGGCAGACGGACTTAGGACATGGCGAGAGATAAACATACACTGTAGAGATGGGCAGACGGGACGTCAGACATGGCCGAAAAACTAAACATCAACTGGAGATGGGGACTGAGGAGACGGAATTCAGACTGATGGGGAGCTAGACAAAACTCCTGGGGAATGGACGAACTTGGTGCGGACGAACTTCATAAGTAGGTGGTACCAGTAATATCCCCACCCTGCCAGAATTCAAATTGCACTTGAGGGCGTTCATAAAGCTTGCTCTCCAGAACTAAATCCTAACAGCCTCGGGACCAGAGGTACCTAGCCCCACCCAGATACTCAAGGTAGCTGCCGAGGAGATAGCTGCCCCGCTTGTGTTTTTATCTTTGAAAAAAAACACAAAAAAAAATCCTTAGAGTTGGGTGAGATGCCACCTTCCTGGCTTTACGCCAATATGACCCCCATTTTTTAAGAAGGGTGATAGAACATTAGATAGTAATGAGAGGCCAGGTATTCACTTCCGCAACTGCTGCAAAATTAGAAAATATCCTACACTGCCAATTAAGGCATCATTTTGATTCTCATTCGGTTCTCACTGCCAGGACAAACACGGCTTTCGTTCTCCTCACTCCTGTGAATCACAGTTAATTTTGACCGTTCATGATCTCTAATAAATCAATTAATGCTATTCCCACAAAATGATATTTAATGTAATGGATTTCACGAAAGCCTTTGACACTGTCCCACACAATCGCCTCTTTACTGAAAGTCGACTCAGAGATTTCGAAATATTATTTTTTGTTAATAATGAAAAATAGTCAACTAGAACTAAAGATAGTAATCTAAATTGCACATTCGAATTGAGATGATCGGATTTTTCGTTTGGATGCAGTCATACATTTATGTGTGTATTACGTCCCATAGGATACTGTGTACACAAACATTCCGGATCCGGAATTTATAACAAGTTGTGATTTTCTATATGAAGGAATTCGATTTTAACTTAAAAATTAAAAAAAAAAAAAAAAAAAAAAAAAAAAAAAAATGTACATGCCAAAAAACACGATATTTTTGGAAAATGAGGGCCGCCCTCCTAAGGAAATCTCTGAGTCGGCCTTTAAACTAGATTTATTATGGTATCTAACGCACATTGACTGGATAGCAAAAGTTCCTCATGCCACCGTAGCAAAGGTTCGTTGCGGGGGTGAGCAGCGGCTTGGACAGATGTTGATTTTGGCGTTCCCCAAGGTACGGTGCTGGGACCTTTGTTTCCTTGTCTACATAAGGACTTGCCCCAAAACTACATATCAGAAGCGGCTTTTCGCAGACGATTGCGTTAATCTACGAAAAATACACAATGATTTTGATCATGATCAAACTCCAGGAGGATCTTAATACCCTTGTTAAATGGCAGGATGAGTGGAGATCTCGCCATTTCAACACCAAAAAATGTTCGCTATGAGACTATCACTCATGCCCGTGCTCCTAAAGTGTACGACTTCAAACTGGGAGAACATACACTTGAGGAAACAAAAGCATTCATACTCGGAGGTTGACCCAATATCTCAGTTTAATTTATCTTGGAATAACAACATTTACCGTATTGTATCTACTGCTAACAGGCAATTTGGTTTTCCATACAAAGAAATTTTATTCATGTACAACAGATAAAACAAACCGCTTACCTGTCTATGATTACTGCCCTCACGTTGAGTACGCTCCTCCGTGTGGGATCCATACCAAAAGAACTCACTCAGAAAATTGAAGGGTTCAACGGAGGGCAGCCTGGTTTGTTTTCAAACGACTATAAGGAAAACTATCAGTGTTTTCTCTTCCAGCTAAGACCTTAAATGGACATCACTAAAGGACTGGAGAACAGCGAATCGCTTAACATCTTTCAGAAGGCAAGGGAGGGACTCCTACCCCTGCCGGTCGATGACCTCCTTCTGCCGCTCCAACCTCCTTCAATGCAACCACAGTCCAACCATATCAAAACTCTCATACTCGCCAACAAGGATTTTTACAAACATTCATTTTGGCCGCAAACAATATCGGACGGAATCAACACCCCAACCAACATCACTACCATTAATACTCCAGATATCTCCAAGGAAGCAAGTTATTTAACGCACTTTAATCACAAGACTAATCAGCATCATTTCGGCACACCTCAACCTGTTCGTTTGGCTTCACCTGGAGCGTTGACCAGTATAGCTACAATACAGACAAGATGGACCTTTAATAGTGAATACCACTAGATAAGGAGATGGTTTGGCAGACGACCAAGTAAAAATGACTAGGCAGGCTGTTGTGAATGTGGACATTTTTTACAACCCCTGGTTTACCGCTGTTTTGCTTTTATTTATAAGCGTTACGGGTGTCAACAGCAGTATCAAACCAGAATCCTCTTATGCATTGAGTTTGTTCATCGCTGTGCCTAACCGATGGAAAGTGATTAGAACTGACAGAATTGCACCTAAGATGACAGGAATCCCAGCATCTTTACAATCTTGCCATATTTCTCACTCTATGTCCCTAGATTGACGCAATACGGACTAAACGCTGAATTGTGCACAAAATCGAATTTTATTCGGGTAAATAGCTGGCCAGCTCGGTTTTAAAATTTTGATTAGTTGGGATTTGTAAAGTACTCCAGTTTTTTAGCGATCCATCAATTTCGACTGAAGAGTAAAAGTCACGACACAATACAGCCTGAAGACAACCAGACAAGCAAACTGGACATACTTGAGGACAAAGACTTACATTAATATATATTTTTAATGACTTTGATAGGTGAACATGATTGTGAGTAAATAATAAAATTATGGGTTGCTTGCTGTTGGGGGGTTATAATTGAGGATGGTTTTTTGAGTTTGAGTTTTTCGTGAGAAAGTAGTTTTCTTCTTCATATTTGTAAATTGTGTTGAGATTGATAAGTTTGGAGATAATCAGATTGGGGGGGGGAGATTAAAGGAGTTAAGATTCAAATTGTGTGATTTTGTGATATTTTCTGAGGTAATTAAATTGGATTAAAATTAAGAAACATACACAGCAGGCAGCACAAAACTTGATTTTCCAATGTAAAATATCACCATGTTTGTAAATGTCTAGTGAGATCTATACACTCATAACCTTTATATTTGCTCGCATACGTTTTATTAAAAGTGAAATTTGGTTCAAAAGGTGTGATGATTCAGTTTTTAGTCCCTAATCCAAATGAAGTCATGCGGTGATTTGCACTGAATGAGGTATCGGGGTTGTTTTCTAAACATTGTGTATCTATACAACAACCATTCGCCATTTTCCCTGCTATGGTCGGCCAAATTTGTTAAGATATTGGGTTGAAGTGGTGTTGAAGGTGTGTTGTGAGATTGTGGGCGAGTTGCAGTAATGTTGTTTGATTGTTGAGATTTCTGGTGAATAAGGGGTTTTGGTCATGATTGGTAGCCGGGTTAGAGTCGTTTACTGTACTGGGAGATGAGTATTATTACGTCGAGTTTAAGATGACCAGTGAGTTATAGTAGGCTGAAACATTGGGATGATTGGGAGTTGTTGAGGTCATATGATTATTGATGTGGTGGTAATGGAACTTTGGGTCAGGTTAAGAGAAGATTTTGGTTAGTGTGGGAATAGCTTTGGGAAGAGTTTGTGCATCTGCATTGGTGATTAAAGTGTGAGTTGCTGTGGTTTTGTAAATGATAAGTGGACATATAAATTTTTATTTTTTATTGAATTTTGGGTTGGCCTCCCCCCTGAAGAACTTGTGGTTACGTATATTCGAGTTGAAAATGAAATTCCTTTATTGTAAATTATTGTCTTTAATTTTTAATGCAAAAGGGCATTGAACCTTTGTGTGTTGTGGGCATGTTGCGTGAACTAAGTTATATTGCGTTTGAAAAGCGGTTTGATTTGGAGTTTTAGGTCGTTTTATGATATTATTACGCTTGAGGTAATGAAGGGGGTTCTGTATAGGTCCGACGGATGTAAGTGGAGATGACATGCCAGACGTGGCCGGATGTCACTTAAATTGAAGTTGATTTTGAGACCGTGGTAGCATTTGCCATCATGGTGATGGGTGATGTCTCAAAGACCCAGGGGTAGTGAGCTAAATTATTTTATTAGACCGAGGGGAAGGTTCGACGTGCTGGATGACGGTTAAGAGCTGTGCCAATTGTATGAGGGTAGAGTAGCCCTTGCGAGTTTAGCAACAAACACATAGTTGGTCAGAGCACGTGCATCCTGTGTGATTTGCAGGTTTTGAGTATGATCATTTATGAGAGTTTGGATTTGGGCGGATTGGTGGATGTTGAGTGGATTGCCCTTAACAGTGAGTTACAGAAGCAGGGAGTGTGTGTGTGTGTGTGGGGGGTGAGAGTGAGTCTTTTTGAATGAGGAAAATGTTTGTTTTGCTTTGGTAATGTGGGAAAGAGTGTTGCCATTAAAATTTAATTTTTGTAATTGCTGCTGAATGCCTGGTTGAACACAAACAAGTGTTGGTATACAGAATTACATGTTTTTATGATGTAGTACATGTTGCTCGGGAAGAAGATTGCTATTGTGAATTAATTTTCTGCAATTTTTTGAAAATGCCTGGTTTTTACCTATCTAGTGTTTGGTATTCAGAATTGTGTTTTGTGGAAATTGTAATTTGTGTGTGATGAGATGAATTTTAAATGTAATGGCGCATTGATGCGGAGTTCTGGTACAGTGGTATTTTAATTGTGTCAATTTTTTTCCCATGTTGGAGTGCATAAAAAAACACATTGCATTGGTAAACCTCTGTAATTTTTAGACACTCTTAGTGGTAGATTTGGAATTGTGTTACGAAAAAGGAAAACAGGTTTATCATTAAAAGTGCATTGACTTTAATTTGAAACATGGTGCAAGTGTTAAGTTAGTGGCTATTTGATCATTTAGTTCATATGTTGTGTGTGGCTATCATATATACCTTGAGGTATATTAAGCCATTTGTATAAGAAAAGGGTCAAATCAAAAGCGGGTGTCGTAGGTGATTTTTTTTTTTTTTGTCAGTGAGTGGTATCTTCGGACAAAGTGTGACAAATTGAACCATTTCTTCGTGATTTTCCTTTCGTTTGGTGATTTGAAAAATAAATGCATGTACACTAAAATCAGGTGTGCATTGTAGTATCTCTGGCTCTAACGTTGCAGCGGTGGTTTCCTAGCCCCACACTTACCCGCGTTGCAGATTAGCTTCTGCGCTCTCCGGTCGCTTTCTGGAAAATTGCAGCGCGCGCAGCGCGTTCTCCATCTTCCGGCATAGGCCATCCACCGCACAACTTACATAGATTCCGAAACAGGCCCTTACGTTACAGTCCTAAACCTCTCCCACACTACATGACTTTACTGATAGGAAGATGCTAATTAAATATATATATGTGTGTGTACCTACTTTTTTTACTCAAATTTAGAACTAAATATATCCAAAAATCAAAAAAGTAAAAAAAATAAAAAACGTTTTTAAAACGATTTTAAAAGGTCCGTGGACCGAATCGCTATAGCCCTCGGCTCAGAATCCCCATATTTTACCGGAAGTGGTCAACCTTTTTGTATCAGAAGAAGCTACTTTTTTCCCCTCTTTACCCTGTGGAATCTTAAAGCCAAATGATCTTTGGTTTGGAATAATGAGCGAAAATGTGCTCCTTTTTGGTCGACCAATATTAATTTTATACACAGTACTTTAATACTGGACTACAAAATCACGTTTTTAGGCTCATCGCATCGAAACGGGTTGAAAATCGGCGCGAAACTTTACAATGGGTGTTTTTGGAGTGCAGGCCAATCTATCAAGATGAAAACCATATCCTTAAAGCGGCGGGCAATCCCCCCTTTAAAATGAATAGGGAAAATAAGAAATGTGCCATTTTTTTAATGACTTACTTACGACGTTATTTAACAACATTTTATAGGAAAACGATTTTAATAGTTTAAATATGATTACATTAAAAACAAGTAAGGTATAAAAGAACGTAATATTACGGAAAATATAATAATAACGGTCAGCGTATTATAAATACTACCTTTTCCACAATGGAGTATTATTTTTAGCCACTGTTTATTTAAATTTTGCTGCTTTCCAATTGTAATTGTATGTTAGGTATGGTATATAATAAAGCGTGAATATTGGGGTTTACCGTAATTTAAAAAGTAAAAGTCGGGTATTAATTTAAAATGGAACATTAAACAGGTTTGGACCAATGAGATAGCTTATTCAATCGAGAGACTCCAAGATTTCTGATCAAAAATCCCGATTTCTTCAAAAATAAAGAGTTTGTTTTTTATATTTTTAAACAATTAGATTGCATGAAATATGCTGATAAGCATTGGAGAAATTTATATATTTTGTATTTGTATGGATGCCAAAAGTTGTCTCAGGAGGAAAACATTAACATAGTCCATGTTAACTATTATCCTGAAATAATGATTATATTCAATTACAGATAGACAGTTTGCATGTCCGATTATGCGCGCATATGTGTGTGTTTGTGTGTGTGTGTGTGTGTGTGTGTGGTGTGTGTGGTGGTGTGGAGAGAGGGTGTATGTGTGGTTGTGGGTGTGTTGGAGGGGTGTGTGTAAGGACCGAGTGTTGGTGCTGTTAAAATTGTATAGTCAGTATAGTGGAACAGACAAATCTAAGAGTTTTAGTCTTGTAAGTGCAATAATGGATGTATTTAACCATTCAAAAAAGGTGATATCTTGCTCCCAATGGTTGTGGAATTTGCAGCCATTTTGGATTTATGCCAAATAGTATACATCTATACTAAGCATGTAACTGTATGAACATATAAAATATATAATTTTAAGCAGATTTGTACCAAAAATAATATTTTTAGATCAGTAGGATATCACAGTTCAATGAAAAATCTTAGAATTGGTGGTCATTTTATGCAAATTAGGTTACATTTTGCCAAGCATTCACGGTTTGTATGTTATAAGACAACAATATAATTTGTTCATAAAAATTAGTTCAAACAAATTTAGGCATTTAGGTGCCAACATATTATTTTAGATATGTAACACAACAAAATCCTTGTAAAAAATCTTAGGATTGGCAGCCATTTTGGATTTATGCATTTACACTTGTATTTTTCTGGACTTTTAGTAAGGCATTCTGGGGACCTTATAGAAATGTATTGTGGTTAAAGAAATTCTATTGCTATTTGCTCCAGCTTCACCTAGAATTTAAGTTATTTTTCTCAGCCTAAAACATCAGAGTTGGCGATTGAAGTGGAAAATATTGAATAGCTGACTTATGAGATATGGTCCTGGACCATAATCTTCGTTCAAAACTCACATGTTCTGTCCGTCGGGCAACTAGGGTTTAATTGAGAGTCCGAAGGGGGCTAAGTACCATGTTTCCAATTGTCGTAAGACTCCCTTTTTTAAATGGAGCGTCCAATGTAGGACGCTGTGTTATTTGGTGTTTTTGTCCATCGGACACTTAGGTTTATGTCTGAGAGTCCGACAGATAACTACGTTCTATTTTTTTATTGTCGTAGCTAGGACGCCTTGTTTTAAAAATGGATGGTCCCGATATGACAGTATGTGATAAGAATAGTTTTTGTCCACCGGACACTAGGTTGAATATCGGACACTGAGTTTTGAATCTGAGAGTCCGGTTGAAATACCAGTTCTATGTTTTCATTGTCCTAGGACACCCCTGTTTTACATGGAGGCGTCCCCTATATGACTTTTTGTCTTGCAAGGTGCTTTTATAATCTAATATAATAAATGCATTTATATGGCGCCTCTACAGAATATACTTTAAATTACTAACTTAATATACAACATAATAAGGAAACTCACAAATCCAAAGTTACAAATTGCTAAACATCAGAAATAATATGTTTTGCACTAAGAGGCCTTTTAACAGACAAACTGTGGAAGGTGGCCTCTCCTATATTCACAGAAGCTTGTTCCACAGCTATAGGACCAATTACGTTATGATCGGTCACGGCCAAATCCATGCTTGTTGGCGAGGATAACAAGCCGGGGTACATCAGAAGACGACAGTAGCCTTCGTCTTGTACCATTAGTTTAGAATTACTATCCAACACATTATTTCAAATTAAGACCATCATTAAGGTACGACGTACCAGGAGTTATAACTTCCCAAATGGTATGACAGAGCCTACCGTGAAGAGCTATACACATAAGAAGGATTTTGTATCGGATACTTTCCTTAACAGGCAACTAAATGAAGTTTGTCAAAGTTGTGACTAGTTTCTGGTCACGACGACCACATGCGAACACCAGGCGCGCATCTTTATTTTGCAAGCGCGGGCGGCCTTTTACTTGAAGTTATTTACAGTGGTTACCATGTGTCTGAATTGGCAAGACCAAAGTCGAACCTCATGCATCAAAAGTTATAACACCTACGTCATAAATTATAACTCCATAAATTACGAATATGGCAATCTCACCTCAGATATCTCCTATGGGATTGGACATACTCATGGTGGAATCAAACATAACCCCGGTTCTCGAACCCGCACAGATGCATAACAGAGGTGTCCATTCCAGATTTTTTAAGAACATAGGGCTTAGCAGACATAAATTCCTATATCTTTATCTGATTCATCTGGAGCATGTTATTTGACATCCAGGTGCTTATGTCAGATTATACAGCTTGAAAGTTTTTGACGAGCATGCTCACAATCACCAGGAATCTTTAGATTAAATTCCCAGAAAAGTTGAGTATCATCAGCAATACGAGTGAAAGTTAACATGATTACTAAATAATGTCACCGACTGGGGAGTATACAACATTATGCAAACCTTTCGGGTCCCTACAATGGACCCTGGGGAACAAATAAGTAGAAAATATTTCCGCTTGGACATTTCATGGTTAACCAAACCATCACTCGGATAATGCTGGTCAGTGAGATTGAAGCTCAACCAGGCAAGAGTATTTTCTGTGATACCAAAACTGGTTCACAAGCCTTTTCATCAAAATATCATAGTCAATGGTTTCGAAGCCAGCACTTTCAAGTCGAGAAATACTAGCAAGACAGCCTTATTAGCATTCAGGTTTGAAGGATGTATTTTCTAACCTGGAGAAGGGCTATCTCTGTAGAATGTGAGCTTTCTATGCAGATTTGAATGGTCACCAAGGGTCATGATCGCCAACATGCTAGATTACCTGACGTGGTGCTGGCCTGCTCATCATTTGGTCAATGGATTTGATATTAGCTACTGGCCTATAGCTCTTAAGTAAATCATGATCCAAAAATATCTTCCTTTCTTAAGTACTGGGATAAAATGATTAAATGCTTTAAAGTGTGAGAATATGCCGTCAAAAGACCGTTTACTATCCTGGTGACGATAGGTAATATACATTTCAAGTTCTGTTTAATGAGCCAGGAAGGAAGTGTGTCCATAGTGCAAGCCTTGTTGGACATTTGGCCAATTATTTCAGGAACTTCAAAGTCAGAGAGTGCTTTAAAAGCTGGCATATATATAGCATTTGCAAATCCTATCTGCCTGGAAAGATTCAGCATTGACAGTCATGCTGTCCCTGATCTTTTCAACCTCATCAATAAAGAAAGTTAGAAAGTCATTGGCAATATCAACGTCAGAGTTAGCACTAGGCAAAGCCCTTGAAGATGACTTTTTAGTGTTATGAACATGTCCTTAATACTACAACGAAATTTGAAATTTGTCATTAAAAGTCACGTTTAGCATCGACAATGAGTTTACTGAGTTCGTCTTTCTGAACAATAAGCGAATTGTAGTCTTCATCAGAGTGTGATTTGCACCATTTTCGCTCCAGATGCCTTCGAACCCGCCTCTCCTAGTGGATTTTACTATTATACCAAGGAAGGCGAGTCCTGATGATATGCTCCTTAGTGACAATAGGGCAAAATTAATCCAGAACAGAAGATGTAATTGTCTCATAATAATCACAGAGTTTTAATCAGACTCGTCACAATCAAGTGGGACTGCACAAATGATCACTGAGGAGAGTATTACGATGAGTAATATCAAGATTCGCTAAATCACCGCGGGTTTACAACCTCATATGAGGTGGGTTAACATCCGCACAGAGCACATGACAATGGGAATGATCCTTGATACCACATCGGATGAGACCAAACAATTATAACACCATCCATCATCACGTCGAGTTACACTAAATCAAGGGGTGTGACCATTTTATGTGTGCGTCGTGGACATGTTGGCAAAGGCCATACGTAGACAAAGTGGACTAAGAAACGGTTAGAATCCCATGTATAGGTATTGATCACCATGAACGTTAAAGTCACCCGATAAATGACCACTGACCAGGAGTAGTACAAAATGTCGTCAAGAACTTGGCTCAAACTAGTCAAAATCTAGGAAGTAAGAAGTCCAATTGTAGCAGACGGGTGATCGATACCCGCAACAAAGTGAACAGGCTCACGGTTTGCAGTGACACGATTTGTTCAAAAGTAGAGTTTCCAAACCAGTAGGGTTTTCTTGAATAAAACACCAATGTTCATCATTATTCCACGGGCTGGTTGATGAAATCATAGCCCGGTGGGACCATTCACCTATGACAAACTGGGTCATTCCTCGCAAGCAATCTCATTTAATAAACATGATGCCGACATCATGCTCAATACATGATCCAATAGTGTGACAGTCTTATTGGATATGGAACGAGCGTTCCGTATTACATTAAGAATTAGTAAAAGGCTTAGACCTAGGAGCTGGAATCAAATTAAATAATATTATTACAGTTGGATCTTGGATGACTAATATCGTGCTATCTCTACATATAGTTTGGAAGTCAAGGTAATTGCATTACTTAAGAAATGGTTAATGTCGGACACCAAGGTTTTAAATGTTTGCCAACTCCGTTCTGTCCGTCCTGCACTTGTCTCGTAGGTCCTCATTTTAGTCAGGTAGCCATGGCCCAACTTAAGGCCTGACCGTAAAATTGAGTATGGACACAATTTTTTTCTGCTGTGAATGATAGATAAGGGTGTGTAGAATAAGAATCTTCAGGGTGCCACCTGGGCATCCCATCCTTGAGCATTTTGAGAAATCCAAAATCGTCGGCCATAAAATGAAATTATCTATTCAACCCTATATTATCAACCGATGGAGTTACTAGATCTACTAATAGGATCCAATGAACAATGCATGGCACTTGTACATTGAGTCATACTCCAAATTCAAATGGAAGCCAAAGTTATAATTTTTAAAATATGCCATATAACAACAAGCAAATACCTGCGATAAAAATAAACATGAAGGACTTAGATTATACTGTTAGACACAATAAATGTATTTCTGATACTTTTAAAGTTTACATGACGTCAATCAATATTGGCAGCCAAAAACGTGAATATCTTAAAAAATATTGACAAAATGTCTAACTATTACCTTCAAGTATAATTATTGTGTCAAAGAGACATTAGAATGTACCATATGATCATAAACCAGTGATCAGGTAATCCCTATAAATAACATTGGTTCAATTATCACTTGAGTGCAATATAATGTGAAAAAATGTAATTCCTATGAGTGGTTTTTGACAACTTTGCACCATATTAGTTTTATTTCGATTAAGGCGCATTTAAAACAAATTGAAACTGTATGTTGTACATTGGTTAGGATCAAAGGGACAGTTCTAATGTCATTGACACATTGATTTCGATTTGAAGGCTGTAATACTTATACATTTGTGCCAAGTAATTTTTTTTAAGATGTCACGTTTTGGCTGCCATATTGGTTGACGTCATGTTACAATTTTAAAAGTATCAGAACTACTTTTAATTGTGTCTACAACAGAACCTAAGTACTTCCTCGTCTATTTTTATCGCATGGTATTTGCTGTTTATGGCATATTTTAACATTATTGGATTTGGCTTCCATTTTTAATTTGAAGTATGACTTAATGTTACCAGTGCCATACCTTGTTTCATTGGTATCCTATGTTTATCTAGTAAACTCCATAGTTTGATCATCTAGGGTTGAATAGATAATTATCCATTTATGGCGACGCCATCGTGGATTTCTCAAAATGCTCAAGGATGCCAGTGGCACCCGGCAAGACTCTTCTACACATCCTAAATCTATCTTTTCAGCAACAAAAAGTGTGTCCCTACTCACCTTTACGGGTGGTCATATGAAGGTTCTACCTAGTACTATTTTCACACTGTTCGCATCCTGTCCATATTTGTTTGTCGCTTGTTGCTGTGGTGTTGCTCCAGGTAACGTAACTTCATGGGTATTTTATTAACTTTAATCTGGGTGACCAAATATTCTCGAGCCCTGCTCCATTTTGTTTGCCTCCATTCTTATTGCTTTCTCTTTGTATTTATAATTACTGATTTGAATGAAATTAACGGAAACTTGAAAATATGAGAGTCCGACGGATGCCAAGTTCAATTTTTATTTCCTATTAGGACTCTCGTTGTTTTGAAATGGAGAGTCCCCTAGGATTGTGTTGTAGGATTGGTTTTGTCCGTTGGACACTATATGAGAGTCCTTAGGACGCTAACGTTTAAGGGTTAAATCTTAAAGAGTCAGTCGGATACTCAATTCTATGTTTCGTTTTCCTAGGTCTCTCGTTTTTACACATGAAACTCCCCCTAGACAAGACCCCACAGGACATTGCAGGCTAAGCCTATTGATTGATCACAACTTTGTTTCTGATCTAGTTAGGTATACTTGGCTCAACTTTGTTAGATAAATTTCATGTTTGATATACAATTCACACACACATGTAATTAACAAGCATGTAGATATAATACAGCGCATGTGGAAGGCTTCAAATCTACGCATTCCTTAACGCGTGTACAGTGCCCATGTTTCGCTGCCATATAGAAGTGTGCTCAATACACATGCCTGATTAACCCTCATCTTTGTGTTATTATTTCAGCAATATCATTTTCCCACACTATTCTTGACAGTCTTGACATTCAACTGAGCGGCTTGCCTATGCGTTGATCCAACTCAGAGTCAAGGGACAATGGTTTGGAAAGTGTAGAGCCTAATAGGTAAAGTTGTCAACCACATCCAGTGAGTAATCATTGATGCAAATATGGGGTACATGGCTGACATCCTGACCCACGATGTTGGTTTTCTTGAGGTTGATATTTAGCCCAAAGTCCTGCATGCATGGGAGAAGCGTGATGAGTCTCTGACAGTGCTTCTTCAGACTCGCTGTCAAGCTCATCATCTTCAAAGTAATACTCTGACTTTGGTTTTGGCACGTAGGCGTGCGAGGTTGAAAAGCTCCGTCACTATCGTTTGTTGGATGTAGAATACCGCCGTCATGATGAGCTTAAGGCTTGTGAAAGAAGCATGGAGAAGAAGATTCCAAACAGTGTTGGAGCGCGCACACATCCCTCTTTCACTCCGCTCTTTATGGATAAGGCAATGAGGTAAGCCATCATACTGGACGATACCTTTGCCTAATTTCATGACAAGATGTAATCATCATGACAGCTTTGTGTACTACCAATCTTCTGAGTAGTGCAAAAAAAGACCGCTCCTACTGATCAATTCACAAGCCTTTGGTCAGGTCGATGAAAGCATATAAAAGGGCCGTCTCTGTTTCTCTGCATTTCTCTTGAAGTTGACGTATGGAGACGATCGTGTCGATGTTTGACCTTCCAGCTCTGAAGCCCCATTGTGATTCCGGATATATTCGCTCTCTTTTATTTGCATCCGTCGAGTCAATTCCTGCAAAGACCTTCCAACAATACTCAGGAGGGATATTCCGCGATAGGTTGTTTGGCCAATGTACAATGTATCGTTAACGCAAGTTAACCCAACATTAACCCCTATCCAGTAGGGGTATAGGGGTAATACTAAATGAGGTGCGTACTTGTGATTTCACATTGCAGATGGTTTCCCATACTATTCCTTATTTTAATTGGTGAAACCATACAAACAATATGAGACCAGTTCCACTGAAATTGAAGCGTTTTTTTTTTAGCATTTGGACCCTATAGAGCAATATTTAACCTTTGACCTATAATAACGGTTTTCTGCTTATACTCCATAAGGCCTAAGGGTCATCAAAATAAGTCACAATATAAATTTGTTTATCCTGTGATCATACGAACAATTTGGTCTGCAATTCAACAACATTGGCCCACTTTTCAATTTTGACTCTGTATAATCGTTTGCGAGCCCCTAGTTCTCCGCTTAAGCCTACCCCTTCAGAATGGCCATCATACCTTGTCGTGTGTGTCATAGATATGAGGTAGCCCTATAGTATAAATGCCTCTTTGCCCCCCCCCGGTGGTACCGACCACATGCCTGCTCACCCAATATGGTTTGATGATAGCTGTCTTTCTGGTGTCATCACCTATGAAATCGTCTGATATGCCAGTACACATGGTCCTGACATTCCAGTTACCTAAACGGATAACTGGTGATTTCTTATTCCTTTGCTTTCCAATCCAGTAATTTCAGTCTGCTTGTTGATGAGTAGATCCTCGTAGCTCCAAGCACTCAGTGAAGCAGGCAACTGTAGAGGGTCATCACTTATTATCCGTGTGTGGGCAGTAGCGACCATTGAGACTTCGATGGTCCCTTATGCAGCCCGTAGCGCCCAATCATATGCTATTGGTCATGGACTTATTACTCGTAACTGTTGCACCCATTTGTTTTCTGCTTGCTGATGTGGTCAACTTAATGACATGCAAAACAGCACACTGAAGTGACCTCTCCAGAGCACAAGCCTGGGCTAGTTGTATGGAGATACTGGACAGCCCAACACCAGAATCCCCCTCTCGGCCTTGTTGATGTAGTCCAAGGAGAGCTTAGCAATACGTTTGGCATCAATTTGGCTGCAGGAGTTGCCGGAAGAGTGCAGACCATGCAAACACTAAACCGCCTTTGGGGCTCCACTCCAGATTTGTGTAGGGTGCAGTGAGGCAGTTGTCCAAAAGTAGACAGCAGGCATTTATGTAGCAGAGTTAGATGATAAGCCGTCGATGAAGTTACTCCCCAAACGCCCATCAAATAAAGGTCCCTAATTACATATCTGTAAGGATATACAGGAACAGGTTCAGCATTTAGTCCAGTTGCCACCCACTCTAAATCAGAAAGGGATGCACCTGAGCCGCCACCAAGGGGATCTGTGTATATGTACCCCTATGGTGGCATCGGTGAATGTCTTGATTTTTCCCAGGCTCTGCCCTAAAGAGGAACCTGAAAAATCAGGTGCCCCTATCCTACCAAAACGACAGTGGCTGGACACCAACTAAAACTAGGTTTTAGACCCTAGACAATTGGATGATGGGAAGGAAGAAGAACTAGTAAAAGAAGGAATGAGCCATGGGAGGTGGAGGTCACTCAAATCCTCACCTGGCAAAACACAAGCCAGCCCACTCACCCAAATATTATTCTACAATATAAAATTGTAGAATAAAATTAAGGACATCTTGTAGGTTTGCTATATATGGTCCTCGTAATTGAGGTGGGATTCAGGAACCAGGGTCCTCGGGAGTCAGATAAGATCACGGCTTGAAACACTGAAATAAATTGTAGAATGAAATTTAGGACTTTTGATGATTACTTATAGGGGATAGGGGTCCTCATTATGAGTTGGATAGGAAGCCATGGTCCTCATGAGGGAGATAGGAATTAAGGCTTGCAACACTGAAATATATTGTAGAATGAAATTTATGATATTTATAGGTTTTACTATAAGAGGTCCTCATGAGTGAGATGGGGTTTAGGAACCAGGGTCCTCATGGGTGAGAAAGCATTAAGGCTTGAAATGGATATAAAATGGTAGAATAACAATTAAGGACATTGGTAGGTTGCCTATGAGAGAGGTCCTCGTAAGGAGATGAATGCGAACCATAGTCTTCAGTGATTGGATAGGATTAAGGCTTGAAACACTGAGATATAATAGTAGAATTAAATTTTGGACATTGGTAGGTTACTAAGAGTGCCATCATAAGTGAGATGGGAATTAGGAACCAGGGGTCATTCGCTGAAACCAGTCGTAAATCTACGTACATACTATGTCATGCCTGAGTGGACCAATTTATCCAAAGCACTGTGTAACTAATATGAAACCGTCTATTATGCAGGACATACGCATGACCTAGTACACAAGTAGGGTTATGTATAAGTTTCGCGAATGGACCCCAGTGTCCTCATGAGTGAGATAGGATCCCGGATAGGATTAAGGCTTGAAATTCTAATAAAAATTGTAAAATGAAATTGAGGACATTTGGTAGGTTTGCTATAGGAGCCCTCCCCTAAGTGAGATGTATTTAGACCCAGGGTCCTCATGATGACATATGATAGGGCTATGAAACAACACCTGAAGATCTATGAATTGTAAAATGCAATTAAGGATTATTTTGTTGGGGTTTTACTAAGAGGTTAGAGTAATTATTTTTAATGGCCATCGAGGCAGGTAAAAAACTTTATGGTACTCATACAATGTATAGTAATGTAGCTAGTAAATAAATGTTTCACATCAAAGATAGCTTGGATGTTTCAATTGAAGTATCAGGATGAAAACACCGGCAACTATTTGATGTTGTTATGTTAACATAACTACCTTTGACACTGCCAATATCATTCCTTATCACAGCAGTGAGAAATATGGCATTATATCGATGCACACATAACACAACTAATTTCACTAAGTTTTTATTTGGCCATTAAAAGTGGGCCAATCTTGTTTTAAGAGATTAGCGCAATACGGATTTGACATCCCAGGAAACCAAGTCCTTCTATATCAATAAGCGGACAAGATAGCTCAATGGGTAAGCACTCGACTTGTGCTCATCCATGCGTATGTTCGAGCCCTGTGAGATTCGGCTATTTTGTAATTTCCCTGGACAAGAAATTAACCGCTTATATGTCCGATTTACCATGCGATATTTGGGGGGAAGCTGGTATCTCGATTAGTGTTGCTGATAAGGGAAAGCGCTGATCCTAATCTGCTGCATCCCTTGAAATGAAGCTAAATGGTTTATGGTATGGTTGGGCCACAGTGATCAGCGACCATTTGTGAAAGCGCTTAGAGACCAAATAGCGTAAGGCGCTATACAAATCTCTGCTATTATTATAGTTCTCCTTCTTCTTCTTCTTCTTCTTCTTATATTATTATTAACAGACACTTGTAGAGCTGAATCATCAGTTCCAGTAAGCTGATCTGTACAGGCGCGGATCCGGGAGGGCGGAGGGGGAGAGCGCCTCCCTGGTAATTCTTGCAAAATCTTTGCAAAATCAGGCCATTTTGGACAATGTTCAGCCTCAGCCCCCCGGTAATGTTTGTGACTTTTCGAATCTGGATACGCCCCTGCTTGTAGGCCTAAGAGTAACTTTGTTACCAGTGGACACATATGTTTGTAAATGGCAACAAAGCCTAGTCTCCGCATGGCCCAGGACTGAACCCCATATCAATATCGCATCCCTGGAAATATGCAAGGAGTCTCAATTCGAAATCTACTATAATTGTTACAATACTGTTGCTGAATATTCTAAATTGTACATCAAATTACACCTTCAGGTAGTTTTTGGTATATTGTGCATTGACAAATACCATTTTAATGCCTGCAGATATGTACATCATGCATTATTTGGTTATAGTTTGACCAAATTGGGTGTAATTTGACCATCCATTATCATGCTTTGAGGAGTCCAAGTGTGGGAAAATATCGGATTCAAAACATGATAATGATAAAATTGGATGATTTACGCCCAATATTAATTGGTCTCACTATGAGTTTTAAAATATTGGGCTCGACTGCGTCTCGCCCAATATTTTTGCAACTCATAGCTCGACCAATTAATCTGGGCTTAATCGATCCAATTT
>JAMKCH010049050.1:0-11346 GCA_023653785.1 Ophioderma brevispina | reverse complement strand
GACATTAATTCGGCAGATGACGGAAATGGCGGTTAACACAAGAAAAACACATGCCGTATACATGCTTCCCATGGTATGTAACCTGTTTGACCGGTCGTGACTTTGTAGTTTTAAAAATCAATGAGTACGGGAAAAAAGTGCTATGATATTCAGGTATACACATTGTGATTAAATCCGTCAAACTTAAAAGTTAGCCTACAAATTCCCTCGATGTCTTAAGCCTCCTATGTACGTCCGTATGTTTTTCACTTCAGTATGTTTTTTATGTGTAAATATTTCTTCCAATGGCTAGGACATATTTGTGAGCAAATTGAAGAAATTTTCATATTTTTTGAAAATGTGCCAGTGCTCCTGAACTCCTGAACTTGAAGTTAAGTCTGACTCAGAGATTTTGCAATATTTTATTTTTTTGTGTAATAATGGAAAATAGTCAAACTAGAACTAACACTATGTGTAACCTAAAATGCCACAATCCGAATTTGAGATGAATCGGATTTTTCGTTTGATGCAGTAAACATTTATGTGTAGTATAAGTCCATAGGATACTGTGATAACAAAAAATTCTGGATCTGAGTTTAAAACAAAGTTGTGAGTTTCGATATGAAGGAATTCGATTTAAAGTAATATTAGCACATTTTTTGAAGAGCGCCCCACATTTTCAAAATTTGATATTTTTGCACAGTTACGTTGGTACTTGTATAGGAAAAACTCTACCTGCGAACGAACGAATGCTAAAAAAAAATTGCGTATTTATAACAAAATAATCGATTTTATAATTAGAATTGGGATCCCAGATTGATTTAACGGCAGAGCTGGAAATGCTGGGCCAAATCCAAAAAAACGGTCAACCAAGTACCTTAAAAATTGAAACTTTGTCAAGAGGAAAAAATTTCCATGCATGGTTCAAGAAGCAACACTTTGAGGCAACTAAATTCAACAATTTTTTTTCCAATGGCCTTCTCAAAAATATTCAAAAGGCGGAAAAAGATCAAATGTGCGTCTTCTGAATGTGACGGACGGAATTGTTATCAAATAGGTATAATTATTTATGATGATGATGAGTGAGTTTTGTACTTTTGTAAGTTAGTGGGGTTGCATGATTAGTCATCCATAAACTTTTAACAAAATTATAAAATGTGTTTCTAAATTAAGAAAAAACTTCAAAAACACCGTGTCAATTCCGTCGTCGCATTTTCGGAGGGAAGAATAGAAATTCCAATTATTTTTCAAAAATTAGAATTATCCCATTACATTTTATGTAATTTGTAAGTATAAAAACTATTCAGTTTTTAGGGTGATAACCCTTCCATCAAAAGTTGGAAAAACTTAAGTAATGATCAGCAGAAGGTTACTATCAAATGGTGCATGTTTGGACGGCACGGATTTCAATGGTCACAATGTGTCACAAAAAGCTCAAAAATTTTTAAGCCAGAAACATTTTTTTTTTTATTATTTTATAAATGATGAATAATTAAAAGGTGATTATGATGAAAAAATATATAAATTGTGCAACTTAAAAAAATTTTGAAAAAAATTCTCTGTCCGTCGCAATTCCGTCTACAAGATTGCAAAATAGTTGCAAAAAAACAGTTGTTTAAAAAATACGATTTTTTTATAAAAAGGTGCGCTATGCTTAATGTTGTTTATTTTAATTATTCTTTAAATGCATAATCAACTTGTTACAAAATAGTGAGTGGAATTATAACATCAGAATTCCAGGCACGGACAGCATGAAAAATTGGTTCCGTCTGTCGCATTCGTTCCGTCGCACTGTATCTAATCGCTTTTGACAAGAATTCAAGTTAGCAGAATAATTTTCTCAAAATATTTCTCCTCACTTTACAGGTAAGAGATCTAAGCTCAACATGTAATGTTACTGCTAATGGACTCAAGCTCCCCTTAAAATTTTGACAATAATGAACACAAGTTGTTCAGAAGTTTTTGAAACCCACTTTTTGTCAATTCCGTCAGTTGTAATAAATGTCTGTGTGCCGTAGCAACATACTTGCACTTGACCACTTGATTTTTTTTTTTCATATTAAAGTATACAAGTAACTTAGATTCAATTCATGCCAATTATAGCCTAGGTTCAAGGTAGGGGAATAGATACAATCAAAAATACAGTCAAATTCCGTCCGGCGCAGAAACGGAGGTTTTGGATTTGGCCCTGCTACGTTTATGTCCGTCCATAATGAAATAAGCCACCTCGAGAAAATAACCTCTAACTGGCTTGCCTGAACTATTAAAAAAAAATATGGATGAGCATAGGACATGTAACATTTTGGCGTTATTTCCCGGCTCTTTAACATTGAAAGGCCGTTTCAAGCAGCCGTTGTATTATTATCAGGGATCCCGTAATAATTAGTCTCTTACAAAATTCCTCGTTTGGGACACATAGACATTTTCAAGCTTAAACATTCACAGGTATAGTTAGTTTACTAGCCAGTTACCAATGCAATCGTCTACAAAATCTCCAAATTTTTGAAAAATTGGGGGCGCTCTTCAAAAAAATGTGCTAATATTGCTTAATTAGCACTTCAACAGTGATTAGTATATGGACAAGCCTTATGTACATGCAAAAAAACACGATTTTTTTGGAAATTGCGGGCGCCCTCCTCAGAAAATCGGAGGTCAAGCCCTTTAACACCTCATATGTACACAAAGGCAGCATTTATAATACCTGCCACATGTTTTGATCGAGATCTCGATCCCTTGAGCACTGTAAGTGTTAAGTTGTTCTTTTTAAAAATCCAATCCCCACAAAGTCATTTGTCAATTGAGTTTGTGTGACAGAGACCTAGTAAACATACTAAACATATACTCATGTACAAAGTCTATTATGTCTATGGGTGAAGCTTACAGGTAGTCCAGAGATGAGTAGAGTCGCGTCGGAAACATTAAAGTGAAAGGAGAGTTGTTTAGGAGTTTCTGCTCTTCCCTTATGCCCGATGAATTTCTCTCCAATGCACAGCAATCGATGATAGAACACCTCCAAGAAGGTTCGCAGGGTTATTGGACAAACAAGTACAAAAGAAAATGCAAACCTTGTTTTCAACGTGGCCTGCTATAGTAATGGTCCCCATAGAACACCGTGCTGGACTTCTGTCGTGCACGACAAGAAAGTACTAAATCATCATATTATGACATAAAGACGCGTATTCGGCATGCACTTCAGATGTGATCTATTATATTGAGTCCGATGGAAAGCATCCAAATGCAAAAAACTGGGTTCGAAAAAAATTGGGGGCGCTTCTTTCTGGAATTCATGTCTCTTTAAATCTAAATGAATTACATACCGATGTATATGTTTACATTTACACAATCCGTTAATGATTGCGTTTATACGAGGCTAGGCTTTACACAGCATCGAATCTGTGTAGTGGGATATAACCACTGAGGGTTTGTACTGAGTTCTGAGCCAAAGCTGAAAGACACACATTCGAGGGGTAGGCTAGGCTACCCACACGTCTGTCACTCAGTCATCAGGTCATTTTTACAAACTTACATTTTGATCTTGACATTTGTACACTTGGAATGTGGGAAATTTTCAATTCCCTTAATCATGTTAAATCTGTATCAGGTCAGTGCCATGATCAGGAGCAAAATCCCGGCAATCATATCACTGTACGTTGAGCAGTCATGAAGAAACTTCGAGTGGACTACTAGTATGAACAGCACGGCGTACAAATTATAGATCTAACGACGTCAGTTATGGTTCACCGATATACATTGCGATGAATATTTAATTATTTATACCTTACCCGTAGCTTGTGCCCTGCCAAACAAATAACAATCTGCGGCCTATCAACTTGTGTGTGTATTTTCGCTGTGTGTGTACACACCATCCGTTTGTGTTACACCTGTATGGTTGCGTGCAAATCGTTTGTGTGTGTTGCGTTTGTTTGTTCGTTGTTTGTTGGGGGGTGTGTGTGTGTGTGTTTGTGTATTTAGGGCGTGTTGTCATATTACAAGTGCTAGTATATGCATTATGCGGGTGTGTATTGAATTGGGTTTTTATACTTCACCGCGTTTACTGGCGCGTTTATTGCACTCTGCGGGTGTGCACGTATGCCATAGTTGCATTATATTGCTGTGTATAAACTACAATATACACACACACACACAGATTGTGATATTTATGAGCTTATGTCTTACAATTTTTCACGGTGTGCACAGCAATAATACACAAAAATGACTACACACACAAATTATTATAAACAAAGTTCACATGCCCACGCTCACACAAAAATTATGACAATTCAAATCTTAACAATCGACACAACACACGACACACACAAATTATATGGATGATGCCACATCTTTACAAACGGCGTTCCATATCTTGATACGCTCGCGAAACCGGAGAAACCCTGTCAGTGTGGGTATATTTATCCTTGGAAACTTAACACTTTCCCAATGTTCAATTTTAAAAATCTGTGTTGCGATATGATCAGGATAATGTTGAGGTACGAAAATGTAAGAAATTAAGAAATGTCTACTCAGCCGTGTCCATGGGACCTTTAAGTCATATCAACACAATACATGTAAAAGCTTCAATATTACGTAGTAAACTACGTGGCCTGATCATTTCTTACTTATAACTTCCTATTTGTTACTAACCCTTATCTATCCCCGCAACGTTTTAACCAAACTCCCAATCAAAAAGCCAGTCTTCCAGAGACTAAAAATCAAAGAAAATGCTTTTTAAGGTCCATTTCAACATGACAATGATGTTATTCTTTGTCTGAAATTGCATCGCATACACCACCCAAACACCCAACTCCAAAATTAATAGTAGTTACGTAGAGCACTTTCATAAAAGAAACATAATGAAATGACCTTCGCTATAGAAATAGACTCCCTTCGCAATTTGAGAGCAGTGGTTTCTATAGTCGACAAAAAAAAAGTATTTGAGGGAAAATTTTCCTACGTCTCCGTAAATAGACATACAGCGATGGCGTCTCAAAATCTACACTGAACAGCGGTTTACACCAGTACAAAATAAAACAAAGCATGAATACATAAATTATGGTGTGTGCGTAAACTGTAGTGATCATGATGGCACAATCTCACGCTTAAATCTGGGATATCACAGGAAAAAACTTTTTTCATCTCAAGTCGGAATTTTGATACGCACGTATAGAACTATGCATGGAATCAGTTAAAAAAGGACTGCACGCCTGACACGGATTTAGCCAACCACTGCAGGTTATGTTCGCTATCCAGCTAGTTAAACCAAAAATACAAAAATATTAATTTTGATGATTTTTTCGGATGTTTCGGATTAGCAAATCGCTGTTCATCCTTTTAAACTAAATATTTTGGGAAATGTAATTACCATGCGTTGTTACAAAGTGGAATTCATGATTATCCTGATATAACGTTCACAACATTATGAAACCAAACCCGGGAAAACCAAAAACAAGCCAATTTGAATAGGAAGATGACTGGACTTGCAAAGTATCAAAGTATTCCCCAAAGCCAAAACCAAAAACAACAAACCAAAAACAAAAAACGGAATGATTGTGGATCACGTAATCAAAAAGTTAAATTCCAAGCTCAGATAATCAGTTCCGTACAATGTTTGTACATGTCCGTAAATTTTTTTTTGAAATATTCTGTATGTCCCCCCCCCCAAAAAAAATACGGAGTTTCCTTGTAAAACGATCTAGCGTCCTTCAATTAAAATCGAAAACTCGAAAAAAACCTTACTCCCATGGTTTGAAAACGTGGATTTCAGTGAGTGTCCAATTCCTAAGACCCAAATAGACGCAAACCTAAGCCCCAAAACTAAGACCCTAAAACTAAGACCTAAAACTAAACCATAAATCTAAGACCTTATACCTTAGTCCTTTCAAATATTCACTATAGGCCTACACTTTGGCGCCAGAAGCTAAGGTCTAGTTGTTGTAGTTGGCTAAGGGTCCAACTACAAAAATAAGGCCCTGTATCACTTCCACTAAATATATTTTGCCACCAAAAACAGTTAAGGGCTAGTTGTGTAGTTGGGTTGACGGTCCAAACTACGAAACTGGACCCTGTAGCAAAGTCCGAGTATTCCTAAAGCAATTGAGTGGAATTGAATTACAGGGTCTAGTTTTGAAAGTTGGATGCTTAATCAACTTTACAAAACTAAGACCCTAACATTTTTGGCGTCAAATGTATATTGTTGGAATTTCAGACATGTTTTAGTTTTGTAGTGGACCCTTACCCAACTTCAAAACTAAGACCTAACTTTTTTGGTGCCAAAATGAATGTATGCTAGTGGAATACAGGGTCTTAGTTTTGTAGTGGGACCCTTACCCAATACAAAACTAAGGAATCTAAATTTTTGGCGCCACAAAAATGTATTTAGTGGAATTTGATACTTTGCACGTGGACGCACCCGACCAAACTACAAAACTAAGACCCTAATGTATTGCATCAAAGGTATATTAGTGAATGTCAAACAGATGCTAGTTACGCCATAACCCCTATTACATCGATATGGCATTTGTGGCACTGAGATGAGAATAGCCACAGGCTGTCGTCTGTTCTGTGAGCTTATGTGGGGTCTGTCCTGACCTCCAACATGGATAGGGGCCGCATCTTAACTTATAGTCGTGGATTGAATACAACCTATATGATTTTTTTTTAAAAAAAGTGTGATTTTGTGATTTTAATTAAATATAACAAACCACAATAAGATTCAACAACATTGAATCCTTTCTTATCATGGACCTTTCGGAAACCCTTCACGGATCACGAGGTTTGCTGGGGGGGGGACACCGACCTGCCGATTTGGGCATGGGGATTTCCAAACGGCAATTTGTGGAACATGCTACGGGTATTTCAATGGCGGCTCAAGTACATTACAAAATAAACTTACTAACAAATTAACTATATCTCCAATGCCCAAATAGAGCAGACCGTGTCCTACACCCCCCCCCCCCTGCCGTGTGGTTTCGCTGTGTTCGACGCGTTGCGAGTATTGGATTGATCTAGTAAGAGAACGACCGTGATTGAGGACGTTCAAATGCGTGTAAGGTTATTCCAAATAAAAAGTATGCGTCTGTTTTGCTCCATGGTGATGATTGCGAACTAGATTTGATCCGGGAATCCGGAAATCAGTATAAATCTCAACTCAGACGAACTGCCAGATCAGTGACAGAATTGGAAGTAGGGCCCTACGATTTATTTGTCAACCTTTGCTAAAATCCTATGCGAGGCTGGGCATTTTACTATAGAAAGGGCAGCCTGCGAATAAGGTCAGTGCATTTGACTTTAGTGTCAAGCGAATAAAATTATAAAGCTCCAAAAATGGGGAAGGTCGTACAGAGATTGTATAGGAAATGTCGCATGTAAATTAGGTAGTTTCTATTTGCGAGCCCGCATGTGCGATTGCGCGGTATTATGGCTTTGTGTGTTTAGTGGATGACATGTAAATATGATTATTGATATGACTAAAGTAAGTTAAAGCCAGCAGAGACAGAATACAAGCGAATACATGCGGTGCTTTTTCAGACATCAAGAATACTAATTTATGCTTTTTCTAATATGCGATCGATCCAATACAAGCACGCCGAGAGCCTTACAACTATAGTATACTCGAAACCCAGATTTGCGATCAAAATCTTCGTATTTACCGCAATTTGGGGGTGTTTCTCTACCCTCGTGAAATTGCAGTCCTCGGGAAAGCTAACATGTTATCATAGCTATGTGCAGGCGAGTTAATACCTATCGCCTTTCTTAGTTCAAACTAGTCTTGTTCCAAGACTCGGTTAAGAAATCGTTGGGGGGGGGGGGGCGTAACCGGGAACGAAATCAGAGTGGTTCGCAGAAACGGACACAAGTGGTCCCTTTAGCTGAGAGGACCGGTAGTTTATTCTCCCATATTAAGTAATACAATTAAAAGGTCTGTAACACAGACTCTAAATTTCCAACGTAGGCTATCCAAGACTCTCTGCTATAAAATGGGTTGCAGTGTAAAGTAGGTGGCTTATCTATTGTTCGAGGTATTACTGGAGTAGGTTTGGACACACATGCAAAAGTGTTATGTTATTAGTATGCTAGCAGAGTGAAGTAAGGGTTAGCTATGGTTACAGTCCTATTACCAGAGTGAAGTAACATGATTAAGAATTATTAAATTACTGGGGGTGAGTGGGTCTGCTATCCATGTTTTTTCTAGCGTATGATTGGTCCATTCTTGGGGGTTTGTGGCTAATGGTTCCAATTACTGGTGTTTCCCAATGGAGAATGGTTCTATACTTGATGATTCCCAGTGAGTGTTTATCATTTCATTCTTTTAGATTCCTGGGGGGGTATAATGTCAATTATACTTCTTTTGTGTTCACAGTGGCTAACGGTTGCAATTATTGGTGGTTCAAGGTGGCTATGGTTCAATTTCGTTGGGATTTCCTGCTTGGTGTTGTTACAGTTTCTTTTGTCTAGTTTCCCAATGTGGCTACTAATCCCAATTAATTGTGGTTCCCAGTTTCTACTGGTTCCATTTCTTGTTGGTTCCCAGTGTTGGTTCCATTTCCTGGGGATTGCCATGTGGCTACTTACTGGTTTCAATATTAGAGGTGTCCCAATGTCTAAGTGGTTTATTTCTTAGGATTCATTTTGGTTTATGTAACACTAAGTAGATCCTTGTCATTAAGCTCGACCTCACACTCATGAATAGCTGGAATACTACGCTAAGCCTACCCCAAGGCTAGCCAAATGTCAAGACCCCAAAGGGCTAAGCCTAAATGTTGACTTACCATTTAACCTTCTCCTACTATTCATATATCATTATTGAATGGACAGTGACCTATAATCCCCCAATCAAATTACCAGCATCTACTAATATAATAATATACAAATATGGCCATGTCTGTCTTGTTGGGAATATACCTTAATCTCAGGGATAATGATTATTGTTATCACAAAGGACGCCTCTTTTTTCCGATCCATGTTTTGGGCATATTTGGAATGCTTAGCCACAGTATAGATCACAATCTGAATAGTGATTAAGCCAAATACGCCGTCTTATCATAAAGAGACTGAGGACATTTGTCCATAAAGAAGCGCCCCGGTTTTTTTTTCGACCCCGGTTTTTTTTGAATGTTCACCAATTTTTAGATCACACTTGAAGTGAATAACCGAATGGGTTGTCTTTAATGTAATAAGATGATAACTTAGTATTTTCTGTCTGCACGACAGAAAATCAAAGCAATTTTTTTTTATAGGGACGAAGTTCAAAACAATTGGCGGTTTTACTTTTGTACTTGTTGTCCAATAAACCTTCCTTCGAAACTACAACCATCAATGCATGCAATTTGCGAGACATTTTCCTCAAAAATCTGTCACTGTTAAGATGAGGATATTTTGTCGACACAAAGACAGAAAATCAGGTGATTTACAATGAAGGCAAGTTTAAACATAGTGTTTGTTTTCTTTTTTTACTTGTTTGTCGATAAACATTCGGACGCGTTTTCTGTAGGTGTTCTACAACCGATCAAGTACAATTGAGAGAAATTTGTATCTCAAAAATTATGTTAGAGCTAATGTATGTTTTTTCAGATTCAATGTGATTACAAAAAATTATCTATAGAAGTATTGCAAACAACAATGGAGGTGACCTGATGGATGATTCAAAATGGAGGCGACTGGCGGTCAAAGATGGAGCCACGCATACTGGACGGAAAGATGCTTTCCTGAAACAATTATTGGCACACTTTCAAAATGAGAGTTTTTTCATAATGGTCACCCTGGTGATTGGAAACCAACGTATCCTGCCCATAAGTCAATCCTTGCTGCATCAAGCCAACTTTCAGTGCATGTTCTATGGTGGCATTGGAAGGAAGGAAAGGGAGGAAGTCCCTCTCTCAAAGAAACAAAACTCCGATTCATTATTATTTCAGACTTTCTGAAATATGTCTATATGGTACAGTATCAGTTTAGTAAGAAGACAGTAATGATACCTGTCGTGACCTAGCAATAAATATATGTAGCAGGGTCCTCAAAGATTTATGTACTTTGTATATGATAGATATGCTAACACAAAGCTGATTTTGAAGCAGCTTGGTTGGATAGCAATTTGCATGAGGCAAATGTCCATGCTTGGTCTTTTTGAAAAAAAGAGTTCGGATTTTAGTTTTCCTTAAACACTTTGAAAAAGCATCTTCTCTTGCGGTTGGGTTTCTTTGTCCAAAGAGCGATCATGGCTATATTGAGAAGGTCTGATATTGTTGTAGCTAGTGAAAGTTTTACCTCTGTGTATTTGGCAGCTGAGACATGCTAAGAAGCCAGGAAAATGTCACAACACCACAAATGTTTGGTAAAATTCTTCTCATGCTTCAGTTCAAGAACAGACTGGTGCAAGACCTGTGTCAAGTTGAAAAGTCCTTATAAGCAACCAAGCAATATGTAATCAGATACTTGCTCCATCCCTATCTATTTGATGCTTTTAGATACATACTGTGAGAGGAAAAATACCCTGAAGTTGAATGGTGGAACCAGCACATTAGCAAGCGGGTTACACACTCAATTCCTGCCATAAATACCACCTGACATCAGTACACTACCAAGTCAAGTTCTGTGACACTGCAGCCACACTGTTCATGTCAAAGGAACTCAACGTTATAAAATGGGCATTTGAAATCAATACCATTTTAATCACATCAATTAAGACTGCCATCTGTAAAGAGAAGTGATGGATATGTCTATTCTATCTTTATTATAAAAAACCTTACCAGAACTTTAAGTTGGAATTAAATCTAATCTTTCAAAATAAGATTGCTCACTTCTCTGTGGCCATCAAGATACCTCACAGGTACAAATTTCCTCCCAAACAAGTGGAAAGGTCTTAATGGAATTTCCAGAGTTACCAGAAATATCAATCAGGTTCAGGTAACAATCCTCAGAGCATCCCACACAATGTTGTATGCCTTCTCCAGAAAAAGCTTCAATAGATTGTGACATCAGCCTTCTTAGCTTTTTGGTCATGTACCCATGCTCGTTCTAAAACAAAGAGGGACTAGCTGCAAATGAAGGACTACCCGCTAGGGGTATCAAATTCCCAATAAAGTTATAGTCCTGCTAGGGGCATCAAATTCAGTTGTGAGTGGGCTGGTCATGATACAAAATATGAAAACAACCTTAACAGCAAAATGGACCGTGTATAAAGGTTCTTGCAGAAAATAGCACAAGTGTCATTTTTCTTGTGTATTGGCTATTAATAAGGTGTTGTATTCACATATTGAGACAGGTCCCGCCAGGGTCTTAATCACACCACCGCAATCCAGTGGGCTATATTTTCACTGAAACTAGTACTTCGTAATACATTTTTCACCAAATACTTGTCCCGTTAGGGGTTATAGT
>JAMKCH010049049.1:0-11039 GCA_023653785.1 Ophioderma brevispina | reverse complement strand
TAATTTTTAACTTCAAAACTGCTACAGAAGGAATGTTACACACATAAATTCTTCGAAGTAATAAGAGCCCAAATTCAAAAAAAGGACCTCAAAAAATAGGTGCACGCGACCCAGCAGCAATACAATAGAAGAAGGGAGAGGTGGGAGGGAAAATTTTATGACCCATTTGAAACGGATGAGAAAGCAAGTGCCAAAATTAGCGCGAAAAGACAAAAGCCACAAACACACTTACGTCACAAACGAGGTGCGTGCTGATTGGTAAAACATGGTGAGGGACAACAAGCCGGCAACACCGTGTCGAGATAAACTGGATTTTGTTAATCGCAGGCTAATAACATAAATCGTAATTATCTCTCACATGGCCCCCGATTAAATAGAAAAAAGCAAAAAGCAAGGAATTGGTAGCGGCATTCTCGCCGTTTCATGTGATTTTAATTCACCAGGCATCGGCTCAATTTGTTGCTATATTCAAAGACTGGCCAGCAGCAAACCAGACCATTTTCAAGAGGACCTCAGTAATCAAACTAAACACTATGGCAATTCACATGATGAGCAGCAAGAAAACATCTAAACCCACGCCAAAACGGCCGTTGGTAGTATCACAAATGACCAAAATCAATTCAACAATAGATATAGTTTGGCTATTAACATCATTAAGCACTTTATGTAACTACCCATAACAGAGGAGGTATTAGATCAAGGCACCAGCACAGTCTACCAAATAAGTTAACAATTTAGGCAAATAACTCTTATAATCATGACAATTATTTAATGAAATTAAGCACTGACAATTATAAATGTTTGTAAATTCATATATGTCACCCTGGAATATTAACCACAAATTGGCATTTAATATCTAAATATGGTAAGAGGTAGTGTTTTAGCGTGGTTTAATTTACCTTGGTAATGGGTTCTAAAAACTGTCATATTAATTCTACCATTTCTGACTTTAAAAATAGCAATATTGGTATCCACAAGGCTCCATTTCTTGGTCCACTTCTTTCATCATCGTGTAAATAGTTTACCTAATAGTGTTAATTGTAAATGTGTTATGTATGCTGATGGGATACCACCCTTCTTTGTACTGCCAATGACCCCCTATAGTCTTCCAATCCGATCCCAATGTAACTTTAATAAAATTGCTGATTAGTTACAATAACCACCTTACTATGAATATCAAGAAAACCAAGTTCATGGTTTTGGTACTCAGCATATGGTAGAAAAGTTAAAAATGTTAAATTATATTGAAATATGAACAATTGAGCGTGTTGATGTATATAAGTATTTAGGGTAACTTTTGACTCTAAGCATGTATTGGTCAGATTCAATTAATGAAATGTTGTCTTGTATTTCTAAGCTGTGTGGATAATCAGACGTGTAAAAATATTTAATTCCAAAAGGAACACCCTATCATTGCTTGCAAATGCTTTAGTCATGCCAAACTGTGACTACTGCAGTGCTGTTTGGACAAACTGTTCTAACAAGCTTTTAAAGTCACTCCAAATTGCATAACAAGATTAGCTCGGATTATTCTTTCTGCAGATATCAGAACACCAATTAATGACATGATGGGTTGCCTTGATTGAAATGGAACAAACCTAAATGACAGGTGGTTTAACCAAATGTAATTATAATATTTAAATGTCCTAAAAGGTATGGCCCCTAGTTACCTTTCCTCTCACTTTGTCTTTAGCATGAAATTCACTCCAAAGGTCTAGAGTCAAACCAACTTTGCGCTCTATCTGAACCAATCTGGAACATTACAGCAGGGAACAGGACTTTCCATTCACTGCTACCAAATTTTGAATGGCCTTCCTGCAGATGATAGATGTAATTTTTAACACATGAGTCTTGGCCATTCAAAAAACTCTTGTTTTGTAAAAGCTGTATATTTCATTGTTAATATATACAGGTATATAGATATAATACTGTATTTAGTTTTAATTTCTCTTGTTAATTTACTGGCATTCAGTCTTTCAGTTGTATTTTATCTTGTTATTGTAATGCCGGCCTCCCCCCCCCTTGGAAACCGTGCACAGCATTTGAAGGGGCTACCCTTCCTAAAGAAGATTAATACATAAATCAATACATAATAAATAATATCTAGCTCTAGCTTCCTAATTCCCCACCGGATACAGAATAGGAAGTAAGTTCGATTCCACACCAGATACAGAAGTGGAAGTGGTATAATTTAACAAAATTTTTTCATGTGATAAAAGTGACATTGAATTTTACTTGAATGGCATGCCAAAAATGCCAATACAATTGTTGAAAATATGTTGCGCATGAATAACGACAACAAGTATAATTCGTGCCATAACAGCTAAAATTATCGAGGTGTCAATGAGCTGAGAATAGGTAACTACTTGTTTAAAAACCTGCCCACAAGTTACCTATAAGGTAACTTCCCAATTCCCCCCCCCCCCGGGTGGAGGACACATAACAATGGAGTTTACAATGAAAGCTATTGAGCAATTACCAAAAAAATAAAGAAAATTTGCCTCATAGTCGGCGCTTCAAAAGACAAAAGCCTGGGAAATAATTTGATGTAAATTAAAATTTATTTGCCAGTATGGGAGCCTGTAAAAAAAAATAAAATAACAAAAACATCACAAGGGCCCATGGAGCAGAGCAACTTGGTACTACATTTGGTACTGTGCAGACAGAACAAAAATGCATAGATCTCCAAAACAAGGGAGGTACCAAGTATACCCGCTAACTCCGAAACTTGCAACAAATTGTAAACACGCCACCCTAAAAACATGTTGAGATGACAGTTTAACGGGAAGAATAAAAATACTATTTTTAATTCCCCAAATTTCAAAATTAGGAACATAGACGAAACGATTGAACAGGCTGTCAGTCAAATACGCATTGAGGTGTGAAGATTCCATGGTAATAATTTGAAATCACTTGGGATCATGATCTCGTTTTCTGAATGTATAAAAAGTGACACGCAAAAGGGGACCAAAAAATGAAACTTTGGCATGAATAATTATTATTTAAGCCGAGGGGAGATGTAAAAATGCTCAATTTTCAATGAAATAAACAATAATAGATATTGACGTAAACCGCCCTAGCCTTGATAACGACCAACTCGCGGAAAATAGCAACTATGAAAACTTCGAAAATGATACTGTGCGCTTGTAAGGCATGTATTTGAGTGCCACCTAAAAGAAGTGAAATGATTGTGGCGATTTCTTGAAGGCGGTGCAATAATTAAAAATAACTGACCCCGCGTTTGAGCCATATATCGTGGATATTAAAGCGTTAATAAACGCTGGTTTATACATATTATAATCTTAATTCGCATACCAACCAACAAAACAGAAAAAGAAAAGTGAATTACCGCATAAAATTCGTTGCAATTGACGTTATATAGGGCAAAACAAGCAATTTGTAAACTATGGTTTACAACCAATTTACATGACTGTTTAAATTGGTCTATAAGGAGTAATGTAACAGAGGAAATAACGGCCCACGATAGTTATGGACAGAGTCCTACGCCGCACGTTGAAAGAGTCGGCTGTCCTATGTAAAACTGGTGCCGAATTTATTGGGCTAAGCAAACATACCGGGACAGAAATACAGAGTCCGTGTGCTGAATGGCCTACCACTCAACTAGGCAGTGTGTTCACCATTGATACTGAACCCACATTTGACTCAGCACTGTACCAAAATGGCCGTCTAAAAGGTCACGTTTATTCCGTACACGCATTGACATAAGGTTAGACATTCACTCACTGTGGGATTTACTCAATTCTTCACACCGGCTTTCATGGAAAAATAGCAAAAAAATTAAAACCGAACTGAAGTGCGTCCTAAAACCAAAAAGGGCAATATATACAAAATAATTAACGGTCAAAGGATGCATTTCGTTTAACACCTCTTAGTACACAAAGGCAGCTTTATAATACCTGCCACATGTTTGGATCGGATCTCGACACTTTGATCACTTTAAGTGTTTGTAAGTAGCAGAAAAGGAACACTTACACACACGGCGGCAGGCCTAAAAGGCGTCAGGCCCGCCCTTTTGATGCTTAAATTGCATCATGAAAGTGCGGAAACGCAACACCAGAACAGAAACTGCGAAACCCGCTTGAGACCATCGACCAGAGCTATGGCTATAGACAGTATCTCCTCTCACTTCAAAAGCTCTAAGACAACCACAAAGCCAACTAGGGCTAATGTACTTCTGGAGAAGTACTAATACAGCATGCAATATTTTTCCTCTGACCTTGACCACAACCTAGGAACGTTTGTTTGTGTTTTTGGTCTGTTAATTTTTGATGAAGGGTTATTTTTTTAATAAGGCAGAAGATGTTAAATTATTAATTTTCAACGCATGGCTCTTCTAATCAGTGTAATGATGAATTTGATTAATAGGTGGTATGCCCATATAAGGACTTGTGAACATAGCCTAGATGTGAGACTGAAGAATTTCAATGAATAACCCTTTTAACAGCCCACACTTTCACCCCAATCTGTGTGTGCACTCTATAAGGTCCTTGAGTCATAGGCTCGTCTATTTAAGTGATCATAGCATTTATTTTGGAGAACAAAGCAGTAAAAAAAAAAAAAATTTATAGATTTGATGAAGAGCCCCTTTAATCAGCCTATATGACCTTTGACCCCAATGTGTTTTACACCCTTATGGATCTTAGATCAGTGGTCCTTCAGACCAACTTTGTGTCATAGCAATTAATAGGGCAAAAAAGAAATGGAATTTTATAGATTTTCAAAGATGCCCTTTAAACGGCCTACACTATCTTCCACCTCGATCTGTGCACACCCTTTGGGCCTTGGGTTAATGGTCTTTTGACCGAAATTTTGTTATCATACACTTGACATTTGTTAGGGGAAGGAATTAATAGAATTTCAAGATGCCCTTTAATCGGCCTACATTGCATTTCACCCCCGATCTGTGAACCCCCTATATGGGCTTGGGTTATAGTTCCTTTGCCTGAAATTTGTGACTATAGCAAATGATTATGGCCCAAGAAGATTCATAATTGTCAAGAATGCCCTTTAAACGACACACGAACTTTGTCCCAAATCTTTGTCACACCTATATGACGCTTGTCCATGGTTCCTTCAGACAATTGGGTTGAAAACAAACTACCCAATACTTAAAACCGCCAAAAACCTAACGACAAACACGGAGACAAACAAGGCCCTATATGCCTACTACTGTAAGAACTAAATTTTAATATAGATTACATTTGCAAACGAACCAAGAAGCACCAGTTCTTTAGTTAATACAAAGAATACATACTCGCACATTCACAAACTCACCACACGCGTGCGCGACCACAACACAAATCCTGGAGTTCTTATAGTCCCCAAGGAAACATGAGGCCCAACGGCCTAAAGGCATTGTGTGTACCACAATTCATTAAAAAAAAAAATCATTAAACGTTTAACAAAATCGGTTGTATCCGTTACTACAGTCTGACTAAATATTGTTGGATTCAAAGATGCCAAGAGCGTGTGACTGAGTGAGACAAGAGGAACACCCAGCTATTCTCGCAATGCTACATTTTTGTTAAAGCATGCGTGAATCTACTTGTCTCTTGTAACGCACAAATGAGATGGGTTATCGTCGCACAACTAATTTTAATCCCGCTGAGTAAACATCACACAATTGATAAGCCAACATGCACAATTAATCGATACCTTTCATGGGCCATAAAAGTGAGGGTGATTACGAAGCAAATAAAGCACGACACTTCAAGCATCTGGAACAGCAGCTTATCGATGATTGAGGTAAACAAGGGTGTGGATGGCAAATGCGGTGAATGACCCTGACCAATGAGCTGACTGAAGCGATGTTGAATTGTAAACAATGGTGTTGAATATTGTTTGATCGAAATGCATTAAAAGATTCTTATTGAGAAAATTAATAGCTATGTCATTACGGATTGCTACACTAGAACAGGGAGAGAGAGAGAGAAACTCAGTGTGGAGAAAACAAAAAAAACAACTTGATCCTCCAATAGGTTTGAAATTGAAAACGATAACTGATGATCTAAAATTGCTACAGAGTTGGACGACACCATTTACATAACCAAGCATACCTGGAGATACAGCTTCATATCAAATTTGTTATGGAATACTACTGCCAACATGCCTAAAACGCAACGCTCTGCTTCACTCCAGCCGAAATCAGCATTAGTAGATCCTGGAATTTTAATTAACGCTAAGCTTGTACACTCGCAAAAATCCAAGTAATATACCGGTTTTAATCTGCTGTCCTGAGATGAATTAGGCATGGATGCACACCGATTCACGTTAGTTCTACGCATATTTCCCCAGGTGTTAGAGAAGAAACTGCAGCAAATTTAGCGGCCTCGCTCGACACTTAACTCCGACTTCTGCAGGCACACTGACTCGAACACTTAAATGAGTTTTACTTTCAGGGTTCTTTGTATCAGATTTTAACGTACACATAATCTGAGCTGACACCGCCTACGTTCATGCGTCATACGAATTGAGTCAGTTGTACTATCAGCTGCGCCACAGACTAATACGCGATCAAACAAATTGAGGGCTTCCTGACTGTCTTTCTTTCTTAATTGACCAGTTAGTATTACGATTCCTTTAAAGAGAGTCTGCCTTAGAACCTTGCTATGAATGCCGACCCCCCCAGAAGTCGTTGAATTATAACGCAGGATAAAGAAAAAGTCCAATTGAGAACTATTTTTCTCTTTAATTAAACGTGTATTACTTGGCTGAACATGTACTGAAATTCGATTACTTGCAATCCCATAGAAGGTAAGTTCATCATTATCTATATTTTCATATTTAATTGAAATAGACGATTTAAGTCCTAGGGTACCCTTAAAATTTTTATGCCCACATGACACGGATTGAAACGCAATGCCAAATTAGCGCAAAGACAATAGCCAAAAACACTACGTCACAAGCGATGTGCGTGCTGATTGGTAAATCATGGTGAGGACCACAAGCCGGCAACCCGTGTCGGATACTGGGCATTTATGTTAATCGCAGGCATAACATAAATCGTAAATATTTTTAACTCTACTCACTGATATTAAACCCACAGGTTTAGACCGTCAAACAAGTGTGCATAGCGTGGAAACATGCATACGGCGTGCGGGTTCTTGTGTTAAACGCCATTTCGTCGTCTGCTGATTAAACGTCACTGCGACGTAATTATAAAATCATTCTGTTACCTCTAAGAAGCTGATTTGGTCTTAATTTATTTCGGGTGATGGCTTTTTGTATATAAAAGCTTTACAACCATGCCAAAATAATCGATTTTGAAAAATCTTGAGGGCGCACTATTTTTCAAATGTGTGCCAGTGTCTTTAAATCATGGGGTGGTTCGGTCAAGTTGGCATAACCTCAATACTACCCAGCAGATCGCCACAAATAGGTGCCAAAATATGCGCAAATAAATGCTGCTTCCATTATATCCCATAATTTATAATACGATGTATCGTTTGAACTTGACAGACAATTTCAGGGGTGAGGAGTTACTTTTTTGGGTTTGTTATTAAAGGCGCTAATAGTGATTTGCTCAAAAATTATTAAAAAATCATCAAAAATGAGATTTTTCATGTTAACAAGAATAAGGTATTCCAATACCCTAGAAGTTTTTAATTACACCAAAACAGCTATGAGGTCCACTTGAATATTTTAGTGATTACTCTCCCGTACGAACACTAACTCACAACACGTAATTGAGGGAGATTCGTATTTTTGAACATTGCTGTTTCCTCCCTTTTCTGTCACTTTTTCCGTTGGAAAAAATAACTTCTCCTAATTCTGCAGACATATCTTTTCCTTTTAACATGTTCCCCGGCATTTTGGGGCTACTTCTATCCCAGATTCGTTCAGCGGTTCCATTGGTTGAGCGAAGTCGAACCATTACCTCAAAACTAGCGAGACATTGCAATTCTGACCGCAGACTTCCCTAGTTTTCTAGCCAGAGTGTCCCGCTTCAAGCCATTTTCATGACACTGCAACCCGATATCAGCTGGCGTGTGCCCACACGTTTTGCGACGGAGGCATTAATTGCCAATCTTTTATCCCTAAATTCCTGTTGAGTGAGGTCCATGAATTGCCTAGCATGGGTCCAGGAAAAGGGTTAGGTCTGCCTGCATATTTCAAATATTTTGGACTCTTTGGGGTGAGATAGCTTAATATAACTTTTGGGATATTATTCTGAGATCTGTGATCATAAGGTATGAATTTTGTAAGCATCAATCATCTGGAACTGCCCCCCTGACATTGGATAAACCACAGTTCGACTACATTGTTATAGTATGTGCCCCCTCCACTTTCTTTAGGGGGACACTAAGTAAGTAATTTTGACAATACACAACGTGTCAAACTACGCAATCATTGGTGCATCATGTCCGCTAGCGCCACCCGCCCTGAAACTGACGACTTATAGAAAGCATCCTCTCTTTGATGCCATAATGATTCAGGGTTGGGTCTGATTTGCCATCAGCTAACCCTCTGTCCTTTCAAGTATGCCTGTCCATTTACTCACTGAAGTAGGCCCTTTTGAAATGGAGTACCAAGACCCAGCATTTTTGCTTTCAATATTTAAATATTAAAGTAGTATGCACACACAAAAGGTAATAGTTGAAGTTCGGCCGAGATTCTCTGGGACTCCTAGCTGACGATCGAGGAATCACATGAGATGAGCATGTATGCATGCGCCGACGTGCGTTTTGACAAAGCGGGATCCAGCTCCTATAGCATTATGCACTCCGAAACTATGCTGTTCCATGCACGGGATGTTGTGGGCTGTAGTTCCTCGAATTCAAAGCAGCCAGGTGCACCAGAGAATATCAGCCGAACTTCAACTTAGAGGTAAGTTTCATCTTTGATCAACGCACAAGATTAACTCACCACTCCTGTTTATTCTCAGCCACATCTCTTCCAACCTCCTCTATGTACTCCATAGTCTTTGGTACTAGAGTGTCCATCAAACCTGCCACCCCATTCCTTCTGAAAGATTACGCAAAACACTTGTAGTAGATTTTAAAATCTGCGCCAAAATGGGAAGGCAAATCAGACGGTTTAAAAGGGGTTGAAATGATCAGACTGACATTAGTTTTTCAACTTAGTGCAATCCACCCTAAAATATTTAGTGGAGCTTGTCAGCTCAAAAATAATTTTGTTTGTAACTTGTGCTGTGAAAGGGCTTTGGGTGAAATGTACCTACATATACTTTGTTTATTCAAATGAGGCTTGTTGCCAAGCACATCTCAATTTGTGTTTAGATTACTTCACCCACTTTCGAATTCAAAAGTAAAAACAAAATTGCCTCTTGAGAAGTGCCACTGCCTGTACAGCCAGAATAAAAAAAATCATATCACAAGCCTCCCCATCTTTATTCGTTCGTGCGTGCAAGTCCACAATCACCGTGAAGAATCCGTCTTTATAACCAGCTGATAGTTTCATCTCCTGGTTTATCAGGCCTGAAATTCCTCTGGGGACTTGTAGACCTCACAATAATCTATGATGTGGCTAATGGTTTTGTATCCATAAGCCAGATTCTGTACGGGCCTTAAAATTCGAGTTTGTTGGCCCACCTGGTGATTCATTTTCCAACATATCACCTTAAAGGGGGTGTCCCCCTGACTACGATTAGGTTATGTTTCCGCCCCGAAATGTTGCACATTGGCGCGTACTGCCTATTTCAAATTTGCCACCATGTATTTATAAACTTCTAGGGGGGGTTTGTATTTTCTTTATAGATAAGAACTTTGTATAGGACTAAACGAAAGAGTTTTTCTTGAAGTGGGCTTAACATTTAAGTGTCTAAGGTGTTTTTACTCACTTGAAAAATATTTTTTGTTAAATGTACTAAATGCCAAATTGCTGGTGTAAGAATTCGAGTATATGTTGAGAGAACAAAAAGAGGATTGATGACATTTGTATATTGCGGACATGATCTTAACTCATGATTGCGGCAGTTGCCCGCTCCGGGGGACATAAAATCAGAAGAAAAATGCCCATGCGTATCTTTTTCGACATAATAAGACCATAAGGAAAACTATTAATAACATTTTTCCGCATTTCTCTCGTACTCTGACATTCAGACCACGCAACACTAGTTGACGCCGGGAAGGAAGATGAGCTCGGCATAAGAGGGAGAAGAAGCTGGTGGTACAAGTCAAGGAACAAAGATAGCACTTGATTGTCTCGAAAGAAGTTAGGTCCCATATTTGAATTTTCCTTCTACATATCTACAACTTTTTCACTTCTCATAGTATAGTTTTTATTTTTTACTAGGAAACACCTATGACGTCACTTAATAGTCCTTAAATACATTTTCACACCCATTTATTATAATTTTATTGCTTAGGTTGATATGAGCTGTTGTCTTCCTCTGAACTTTTACAGAGTTCTTTAAAAACTATGTTTATTTAGCCAAATAGTAACCAGCTATTGTAACGGCACTCTCTAGGACATGTCAATACCCCCACTTTAATATTTTTACATCTTGGAAATGATTTAAGGAGCATAAAAATGTTGTTTAATAACATCGAAATGATGGTTAGGGCTGCTTTTCTTCCTAATGTACGTACTCTAGAGCGAATCTAATCCACCACCATCTTTAAAAACAAGCCTGTACGTAAATATAAATGGCATAACTTCTTTTTGGAGCTCCCAAAATATCACCAGGGTTCTTATTTCCAACAATTGCCCATTTTAAGTTATTAGCAATATCTGTGCATCTTTGCGGGCGGCATCTTGGACGTCTAGATGTGTAAGCCCCCTTCAGGAAGTTAAAAACTTGATATCTCGTAGTCGTGGATAAAGTTTCAATCTGTAATGAAATTAAATGGGCGTTTACATAAAACATAGCGCCATTTTGAAACGGGCAGAACACGCTAACGTGCACCTTTTCTGATGCGGAAACACCTCATCCTAGTCAGGGGGACATCCCCTTCAGGTGATATATGGGAAAATTAATCACCAGTTGGGTGCCGAACGGAAATCCAATGATGGCAAGCTTATGGACTATTGTGGCTCTCCACAATCGCAGTTTGGTG
>JAMKCH010049048.1:0-11216 GCA_023653785.1 Ophioderma brevispina | reverse complement strand
GTTATAGGCATTTTAAAATTATGAGATTGGCTTCCATGTTGAATGTGGAGTATGACTCAATGTGCAAGATGCCTGGCACCCCCTTTGTTCATTGTAGTGGAGCGCGTTTGGACTGACAAAATTGGCGACAACCCTACATAGGTACAAACAAAACCGCAACCCATTTCATCGAAAGATAGTAATAAATATTAAAAAAACATATGGTTGTGGTCAAAAAATTTGGTGCGGGGTGTTTTTGGTCAAAAAAATCACGTTTGAGACCTAAATATTAAGAATGATCAAGATTTTCTTAATTTCTTAGCAAAACAAATTTTAATATCATGCAATACTATCTAATCTCTGACATTTATATTATAGATTTATGTTTTATACAATATATAAAGGGTCTCGAATTTTAGCCCCAAAATCACCTTTTGTTCCTAAAAAAACATCCGTTGTATCACATGTCACCACAACAGTATTACCTGAACCCTTTATGCAAGGTATAAAACCTATATAAATAACAAAAAAAGGATACCATAAAAATAAAATTGTAATATTTTTACCGTAAAATAAGAAAAAAAGTTAATTAATTCGCTTAACTGTCAGCCCAAATTTCATTTGTCGGCATAGAAATCATCCTGCCACCAAAATATTTCAACCACAAACCATCACTTTCTTAAATCTTATATATTTATCCTTCAAAGAAGGTGGTTGTGTTTTGTTGGACGGTGGGAGGGTGTGGTAACTCGAAAACTAGAGCACTTTTCAAGGTCTCGGCCGCTCCGATATTGGGTCTATAGTATATCATAGTAACTCCATAGTTTGATAATATAGGGTTGAATAGATATTGGGCATTATGGCGACGCATCTTGAATTTTTCAAAATGCCTCAAGGACTGCCCAGGTGGCACCCGGCAGATTCTTATCTAAACATCCTATCTATCATTTTCAGCAAAAAAAATTATGTCCATACTCAATTTTCCGGTCAGGCCATAAGTGGGACCATGGCTACTCGTAATACTATTGTTGCGTCAAATGGGCTAGGACCACAGTTACTGGACGAAAACACACATTAACGTTCTTAAACTAGTCAGGGGCGTCTCCAGACCATTTTAATGGGGGAGGGGGTGTTGAGTCTGTGTTGCCGACAAAACCAGGGCCGGAGTCCGGAATTACCAAAATTTTCCGGCTCGTTGCGCTTGCTTGGTAGACCCAAATATTTTTTCACTCGGTTTGAACTTCTAAATATTCTCACCCCCCCACCCCTACTCTGGGGAACGTACTGAAACCTTACGTCACATACGTAGTTTCAATTTAGATGCATTTTAGCGGAGTTAAAATGTGTTTAACTTTAAACTCCTTCGGGAATTGCGGTCACCCAAGGGTTTTAATACATTTAAAAGTATCTAATCAATAGGTTACTTTCAACAAGGTCAAAGGGTCACAACAAATATGGACTAAGCTGGTAGGTTATATCGAAGCATTTATAAGATTGGAACAACCCATTACTAATTTTTTTTCGACGTAAGAATCTTTATGGACATACAAAAATTTCCGGAAAACTCAACGAAATTTTGAAACCCCCTTTAGCTCTAAATAGGGAATTTCGCAACCAAATTGAGCTGTTGAGCGGCCGTTTTGTCATTGAAGTATCGCGGATAAAAATCCACTCAAATAGTTGTTAGTGGGTTAACATAGTGATAAGCATTTTGCGAATATTGGGACCCACAAAACGGAACAGTTACGGGTCCCCGATGTACATTGTATTGCAGGTTGGATACGAAGCGACCCTATTGGAAATAAAAATAGTTTTCTGAAGAAAAATTACTATTATTTCTGTTTTTAATCGAATGGTTTTCGATTGAAAGCCAGTTGTAAAATCTGAGAGGAAAACTGTTGTTTTTTTATCAGAAAATTTAGTTTTTTTCATCAACATTTTTGATAGAGAAAAACTTGATTCTCAAATTACAATTATAGGAAAAAGATGTTTTTTTCAATCAAATATTTCTATCAAATATTTTTTTTTTCAAATTACAATTTTGAAAAAGCTTAATTTTGACTCTTTGAAAAATCCAAGGTTGAAAACTTCTTTTTCAAAATTAAAGCACAACAAGACTCTGAAAAGAAACTATTATTTGATCCAAAAAGTGTTAAAAAAAAAAGGATTTGAATAAAAAAAAAAGGTGGTTTTCCCCAAATAAAAACATCAAGTTTTTCAGCTATGAGAGAGATTGATTGGAAAAACCTAAATTTTTATTGCACAACCTATTTGGCAACTTTTAATTGACCAAAATTTTTAGCGGCTAAAACTTGGTTTTCAATCGAAAACTGGTTTTCGAAATTAATGCACATAAAACTTAAAAAAAAACACAAAGATTTGCACTTTGAGAGAAAAACCCTTTTCGAATTGAAATTTGAAAACAAAGTTTTTCAATAGGATAGTGGGCCATTCGCACTATCGCAAACTCATCCCCTAGAACTCACACTTTACCAATATTTCACTCACTGAAAAACACTAGAAACTAGAGCACCTAATCAACTTCAAATACAGCGTCTTCATGTTTGACTATCACAACGATCGCTTACCTCCGAACTTCAGTAATTACTTTACCACAAACAGAAAAATCCACAGGATAATACCAGACAATGCAACTGCAATATTACCCTCCCAAAAGCTTCCTTGAAAAGCACTTTATTCCGTATAACGGCGCAAAAACTTTGGAATGATCTTCCAGAATCCATGACAACAAAAGTACAAACCAAAAAAAAAAAGATACTTTTTAAATCTCAAATGAAAAAAAACATTTCATCAACCAGTACAATTCTTAATAATTACTCCTCAAGTTAGCCTTTTTTCTCTCCTCATTTCTATCTCTATTCATTCTATCTCTACTCTGACTTTTTTCTTCAACTTTTGTCTCTACTGCTTCCTCAATATGCAATAGTATTCCATACCTCAGCAAGACATGTTGAAAGTCGTCCTTGTCCAATTCCCGTATCCGTGTATCCCGTCCAGTGTTTGTTTAGCATTAGATCTAGTGTTTGTTTTTGTTGTTTGTTGTTGTTTTTTATAATAATAATATATATTTCGCTATGTATATAATTTAGATCATCCCCTACTTGTGTCCTTTATTGTAATCTCGAGTATATCTTACATTTTATGGTTTTACAGGCCAGCAATAAACTATAAAGCCCTTTCGGGTTGTCCATTACTGGTCCTAGCAGATCAATTCCCTCACCGTTCATCTTAGCACAGTTTTCATTGATCCTTATGTATTATTTTATAATATAACTAATATTCATTTCTGTCATGTACGATATGTTATGCTGATAAATAAATTGAATGAATTGAAAAATTGAATTGAATTGAATTGAAAATTGAATTGAAAAAAAAGTTTTGGTTTTTGTTGAAAAAAGAAAACACCCATTTTTTCAAATATTGCACATTGAACTAATATATCTCCAAGGTACCTTATTCGGACTCCTTTTGAAAAAATAATACATAAAGAAATCATTTATTCTTTTAAAAACATATGTTTGGGAGAAACATGAACAAAAACACCCGTAAGTTAAAAAATAGAAGATTATCGACTTTCATCAGAGCTGATCTGATCACTTGAATGAAGTCAAATATACTTTATCTTATAAGTATAATTTTTAAGATGGCTCCAGCAACGCATCACTGGGGGGGGTCATTTGGAAATATCCACTTTTTCTACTAACGAACCTTAGCATTGTAATTTAGCCCTGTGAATGGTGGCCAATGACTCACTTGAAATGTTCTACAAAACAGCTGTAGGCGTAAAGTCCCTTGCCACAAATTGCTTTTGCCCTTTGCAATAGAGAATTTTTCATTGTATTTAATATCTCGTTAAGTTGTTATTCGTCCCAAGAAAACGAACCATGTGCATTTGTTAAAAGCGATTTCGTCTTTGGTCAGTTATATGAAACATTTGATCAATACATTAACTTGTATTTTCATACATTTCCGTAAAAAGCAACTTATTGGGTTCACCCATGACTAAAAAACCATTCTGATGTACAAAGCAATTTCGTCTTTGGTCATTTAACTTTTCACTTTAGCTCAGTATATTCGTCTCTTGTGGTGTATGTATAGGGCCATGGCTAAGAGTTGGGCCTTTAACATCAACCAAAATTTAGGTTTCCCAGTTAATTTAAAACAATTTGTTTCATTATATTTCATATCTCGTGAAGTGGGTTTTCGTACGGGTTTTCGTCCCAAGAACGGAAATATGCTTTTGTTTAAAACGATTTCCGTCCTTTGGTTAATTATTATAACATTTGATCACTGAATTACACGTTTTTCGTACATTTTCGTCAAATCATTTTATTGATTTCACCCATGACCCATCATCTGAATAGTACAAAGCACTTCGTCTTTGGTCATTTAATTTCACATTCAGCTCAGTATATTTCGTCCGTGGGTAATTTGTCTAGGCCATGAATAAATGTTTAGGCCTATAATATCAGCAAAATATATCCATATTCTACCTATCTACCTACCTTTTTTTTCACCTAATTTTCTTATCTTTTCCTTTACCTATTTTTTTCTTCTTTCGTTCACCTTATTTTTCTTTAACCTCATTGTCCTTTTCTTTTCTGTCCCTCATTTTGCTTGTCACTTTTTTAAATATCTTTCACCCGGTTTATCTTTCTATTCTCTTTTATATCCTAATCTTGTTCTGTATTCTTTGTGCTTGTATATAAACAAATGAAAAGACAAAAATTATGATAACTTTTACTTGATGATACAGGCCTACCTTTTTAGTCATGGCCTAGACACCTGCACAGAGACGAAATATACTGAGCTAAAAAGTGAAATAACACGAATTGCTTGGTCCAGTTCAGATACTGAGCCATGATACGGCGAAATAAATTTATTTTGACGAATGCATGAAAATAAAGTTAATTTTGTTGACAAATGTTTAATATAATTGACCAAAGAACGAAATTGTTTTATATAAAATAAATACACATTTCGGTTTTTCCTTGGGAGGAAAAACACTTAACGAGATATGAAATATAATGAATAATTGTTTACAACCTAACTGGGAAACTGTACTTAACTAACTGTAAAAAATGTCTGTTTCGCCGAAGACACGACGACATGACTCAGAATAATGAGGCAAACATCCCGTGTTTGCCCCGGCCCTGTACCTGTGGGGGGGGGAGACCACTTTTGCTGATTTTGTTTATGAAATGGGCCACATTGAGAGTAAATTTTTGACAATAAATCCACTTTTGATTATGAGATGATCAAAAAGTTCAAAAAATGACCGTGGGGGGGTGGGGTTAGTCAGCTTTTACCAAAAGGTCCCTTTTTCGAAGTCCCGCACCAGTAAATCCTGCGTACGGCCCTGTTTGGCCAGCCATAATAAACAAAAACCATTGCCTAAATATCGTAAAATTTGGAACCTTCTGGGATTGATACGTCATTATGAGAGGAAGCCCCCGTAGCTAAAACGTATAAAAACATTGCTCAAATTACCCACACGACTGTTCAGCAAAAATTGTAGGTCACATCAAACGCACATGTTAAAGAAAAATATGTTGGATAGACAGGGTTAAAGGGCGCTATCTAATAATCAACCTCACCGTACCACTCCTTATTAAATATGAGATGTCGGTGTTATTAGATAATGAGAAAACATCAATAATTATATGACCACAATTGTAAGCAATCTTCATCCCATGTCCATTCATACTTAGTGTATGAGTTGAGTTGTCGAATATATCGACCACTTTCCGCGTACTATAATCCAACCCTTGTTGCAATTAAGAACACTCTAAGTAAATTTGCTAAAACAAATATCGAAAAAAAGATAAAAAAAAATCGGATTTTTGCATGTTGGTTAACAACTTAGATGTACGTCCTAACATATCCTACAAGTGATAAGACGGAAAGCAACCTAATAACGACAAAATCAGTGTTTTGTCATTGCTGTCCGTGCGGACACTTACTACAACCCGTACTTTATGGAGAATTCGATATCTTTGACCACTGCGATGTTCTCTTTTCCGTGAAAATCAATTTTTCAGTTTGGCAAAAAATAACGTATGAGAATCCTACAGACTTATCCTTCAGTTTAAAAATAGTTCTTCAAGTTTAAACATTTTGGGCCCGTATTCCAAAAAGGTGTTAGCACGATTCTAAACTAAGCGAACGTTTATAATGTGAGATAAACGTATCGCTAAGTAAACGCAATTCCGAAACGAGTTTAAAGTTAAACGATATTAACTTCTCCAACAATTCGTCGAATTAAACTATGTACGGGGCTAAGTTTAAGCATTGTTTTAGGTGTGTGTTTTCGTAAAGTGCACAGCTCATTGCACTGTGCGATTGACAACAGCAATGGGGCATATCATTCTCGTCAGGTTCCGTGAGAAGACTTAAACGCTACGGCAAGCCACGATACACTTTGGGGGCTCAACCATTAAAACACCATAGGGCCTTTTAGCACTCAATTAAGTTAGCGTCTTTAAATCACAACGATGTTACTTTGTTTAAATTTTCCCCGTGTAAGTAGTCAAATGGTTACAATATTTAAACGCTTTTGCTTAAACACATTTTAAATTACGGCGATTTTTAGCTAAATTACTTTAGCTAACAAGTTTCTGGAATACGGCCTTTGGGACTCTTTCGGGTGAATAGGTGTCTTTAATTGAACTTTGTCCGGTACCGTAATATCCTATGTACAGTAGGATATAATGCATCACTGTGAACCAGCTGCCTGCCGCTACATGTCATATAGGTGGTCGTTTATACTACCTGCAACGGGCGTTGCGTAGGTTCAGTAGTTGCAGTGCTCGAATACGGTATCTGTCCATTATACTGCATTGCGGTACTACAACCAGTTAAATGTATTTTAAACTGGCACTGCAGCAAGATGTTGAGTTTCTGCAGCAAGTGATCGATATCTCGGCACTGCACTGCACAGTGCATGAGGTATGACGAACATATACTGCGCTGCACTGCGCAGAATGAGTTGCGTTGCCGATATACGAATTAATTTTGCTCCGGCAACTCAGCGCAACGCAATTGCATTCCAGTTAAAATTAATTTACTTTATTATACTGCAGTACTCAGTGCATATTTTGGTAAGATACTGCAATTCGGGCAACGCAACTCCACGCCAACTCCTTGAACGCAGATTTAGTGAAGTATGCCTGAACCAATATTCGGCCCCTGCGCAGTTCACGCGGTGAGTGAAAGTTCCCCGATAACACCCATCCGGGTCCCATTCAAATTAATTACGGGATTATTACAATCGTCTACTTATGTAAAACATTTTAAAATCATTAATTCTTTTTTTATCTTCGTTCTTTTGAGACTCCTTGGCCCGTGTTCTCAACGATGTTTAACGCTAATCATGGTTACATCGCAATTTAAACTCCCGCTAAAATAAACGCAATTCTCAAAGCATGGTTTACCTTTAAACGCTGTTTAAAAGTTTTAGCCGAACATCGTGGGGTACCCATGCCCTAAAACGTTGTTAACTTAGACTTGGTCCTGGTAGTTTAAGGCGTGTTTAACTTCACGTTTTCATCAAATGCCTGGTATTTTCAGCTATAAGTGATACTCGTGGTTAGACCAGTTTACCTCCTTTATTTCTCTTATTTTTCTTTTCCGAGCCTCAGTTGATTTCTTCTCGTCCATTTTTCCTTTGCTTCTATTTTCATGCTCGTGTTTATCTGTTCATGATATTGAATGATAGCAATGTGGGGCACAAGACTAAAACGGTTTTAAATCGCCCGGTTTTTTTTCCTCCCTCATTAACAAATTCTAAACTCCTTGCGTAGACGCGACCATTCTTGAAATTGACACGTGGCTCCTGCATTGCATTACAACTACGAAGGCATTGTCTAACATAAATATGTGCACGCACACGTAATGATATAGGTGAAGATAAGTCACCGTTCGGGGTATGATATTTACGGCGTTTAAAGGTACAGTGGTTAGCTAAACTACTTGTTAATATATTTAACCTGCGTATTATAGTATTAACCAGTGCGCTTAGCACCACAGTTTAGCCTCCCACTGTTTATTATTTTTAAACATCGTTTAAATACGGCCCCTTAAGTTTTCATCACTTTCCTAGTCTTTGACTAGTGACATTGAACTTAAGAAATTGAGCCAAAAGACCGATCATGCACTGTTAGAACAAAATTAATCAAGTTGTTTAAAATTTAAACAAACAGGCCCGTATTCCAAAAAGGTGTTTTGCGCGATTTTAAGCTAAACGACGTTTCTATGTGGAGATAAACGTATCGCTAAGTAAACGCAATTCCCCAGAAAGATTAAATTTGAACGCAATTTTAACTCCGCCAAAATGCATCGAAATTTAACTAGGTACGGGCTAGTTTAAGAAGTGTTTTAGTGTGTGTTTCCGTCAAGTGCACGGCCCATTGCACGTCCATTTACAACAGCAATGGTGCATAACGTTCTCGCTCAGTTCGTGTAGCACCTTAAAGCTACGGAAAGCCATGGTACACTTTGTGCGATCAACCCTCAAAACCACAAACAGGACCTCTTATACACTCAAGTTAGCGTCTTTAAATGACGCGATGTTAATCGTGTTTAAAAAGCTTTTTTTTAAGCCGGCAAAAATGCGTTATTATTACTAATTAAAAATATTAAACGCGTTTTGCTTAAACGGAATTTTTTAATACGGCCGATTTTAAGCTAAAATCGCGTTGAGTTAAACAAGTTTTGGAATACGGGCCACACTGTTTACCTGGTCATCGCTAAACCTTGTTTAAAAAACTTAAGGCAAACTGGTTTTAACATAAACAACTGTTCAAAAATTAAGCCAACTTGTTTAAAAATAACAACTTGTTTAAAAAAATTAAACAACTGTTTAAAAGTTAAGCATCAGTGTTTAAATTTTTAAACAAGTTGTTTAATTTGACTTTTAAACAAGGTTGCGCGATGACCAGGGTAAACAACAGTTGTAAAGGATTGCGAGTTGTTTTTAAAAAATTGTTTTTTTTTAAAAACTATTATACAACCTTGTTTAAGACCAACATGTTATAACAATAAACTAAACAATGTTGTTTTTAAAAACGTAAAAACGTTATTAAACTTTCTTAAACAACGTCCAATTTAAACAACCTTATTTTTAAACAGCAAAATTCCCTTTAAACCAGTGTTCTTAACAGTTGTGGTCAAACTTAATCTTTCTCCCAATATTTATTTGACACAAAATGGGCTATTTCCCACTTGCTAATGAGCTTTATTACTTAACGAACTCCCTTGAATTGTTCGTAGGCCTACTTAGTTATCTTGCTACTTGTAATGTCGTGTTTCTGTTATTGTTCTGTTAAGAGAGTTAATCTTGTGATGGCCCCCACCAATACGGATTGTCCAGGATTTTGTACCCTCATTTGAGTAAAAACGGACGACATTAGACTGGTTCAAACAATTATTTGTAACGTCGTACTTTGTAGAGAGTGGATTTTGATGGGACATGGAACATGTCCACAGCCTATTTACGCCGGATTGTCTGTTGCAATTAAGGGAAGTTATTGGTTCTAAATTTATCGGACCCATATTATTAAGAAAATCCCAAATATGACGTACCAGATGGTTTGCACGGTCATTGAAGTATTCCTTGGGAAGAAACATCATTTTCACGCTTAACTTCGAAGCAGTAGACGACTTTTTAGGAAGCCGCCACGTTTATTATGTACGCTATCGTTTTTGCCACAAGCCATGTTTAGTCTGTCACACCAATTGAAAGATAATCGGTGGTTAGTCAAGTTCTGGCCTTAATGAAAGTCTATCGCGTTGACTTTTAAAACATTGAATTCAAAAATACGCTTTATTTAATTTAAGTTATTCCCTTTAAAATAAGACATTTATCAAAAAATGGCATACATTTGTGCCTACATTTTATAAAAGAGGCCTGGATTTTGAGAAATTAATTTTAAAATAAAATTAGGAATTCAAACATTCAAACAAGAAGGCTTATCGGGACATTGAAAGTCCGTAGATTGCTGAACTGCGCATTAGTGGGTTTCGAAAAACACTAATCTCTATACAATGGTTGGAACGGCTTCGTAATTGAAGCACTGCTGGCCATGGTGTTAATCCAAAAAAGAGCCCAAGCTGGTGGTTAAGAGTCGGTCATTTATACAAAAGTGTTCGCATTGAAAGTGGATAAGCGACATAACAGGACTACAGAATCAAGCCAATTCAGTTAGGCTCTCATTGTATTTGCGCGTATGGGATGCATGTCTCTAAAACGTGCCCACCGGGATACAACTTTGTTAATACAGGTGTCTCTGGAATGGTATTGGGTTCGGTTTAGACCAAGATTGCCCGCCCGTTGCTCCTTATTAATATGAACAATTTTACTGTTGGTAGCCACAATCCATTGTATCAGTATAGAGATCAGTGGTTACAAGTACCGACTGCGACTTTTTTCTAAAAAACTAAATATTCGCGACCCCTTTTCAAATGTCAACGTGTCCGGGATGTTAGTGGTAGGGCCAAATCTAAAACAATTTGTTAATCACAAAATGATAACACCTACAATTAAAATTAAATTATTTAACATTTTTCTCATATCCCTGAGGTTTTAAAAAGTGTATTTTTTGCAATAAAAAATTCTAAACGAACGTCGCTCATTAGGGGAGCAGATAAGGGAGCAGATCAAAGCCGAAAAGTCGCTCCGTAGCAACAACCCGCATTTGGAGTACATATAGGATTTTGTCGGCTTAAATTAATGTTAAATATAGAAGATGTCGGAAAAGTTTTTTACAGGATTTGCATCAGTGATTCGGAGTTATGACCTAATTTACATAAAATTTGCATGATTTTTGTTGGACCGATGTTTCTTTTTCCGAGTGTGTAACAACAATATCATAATTGTATCGTTGTTATTTTGTTGTTTTGAAAGGCAAGTGATTGATGTTATCTAACTACTCCCTTGTTGTGATTAAATGTTGCTTTCAGGGTGTGTATTTTTGAAAAATATGCAAATTTTGAGTTTTTTTTTTAAACAACTGGACCAACGTTTGTTTATGATTCCATCGTCACAAATTACTATAATACGTTGAATGAAATTTGGACTGCAATGTATTTATGAACTATTACACAAGCACACAGTAACAGTTTGACTCAATAAAACAAATGAAGTTACAAAATAAATTATACAGGCTTGATTTGGTGAAAATTCATTTCAAGATACTACATGTGACATGCAGCCTGGT
>JAMKCH010049047.1:0-10583 GCA_023653785.1 Ophioderma brevispina | reverse complement strand
CCATTGATTTTAATCATGTGTCGCGCTCCACTGAGCGATGTCATCAATGCTCACCATGAAATCCATCATGTCATTATGCTGATGACACTCAAACTTTAATATGACTTTGATATCCAACAAACACCATTCTCAGCTGTCAACATGCTAGAATCCTGTATTGCTGATGTCCGCTACTCGACCAATTCAAAATAAACTCATGTTAAATGACTCAAAAACTGAAATCATTCATTTTCATCATCAAAATTCGAAACGCTTCCATGTTATTGTTACCATCCATCTGCATTGGAGGCTCCGACATATATGCTTCAAATGCAGCCAAGGACCTAGGCGTTTTTTACTTGATGACACCTTGCAGCTAAGACCATGTTTCGTAATAAATATCGAAAGCTTCTTTTGGTTTTATAAGATCGCGGCCGCATTCGCAAATACTCGGATAGCAATTCCACTGAGCACCCTCATTTAATGCTTTTTGTTTCAATCTCATCTTGACTGCAATAACTCCTCTTTTGTAGGGTTTAACCCAAAAAAAATCTACTGTCTTCACTTCAGAGAATTCAAAATTTCTATCACAATTTCTGCAGCTCGTCTTATCCCAGATACAAAGCGTCATGAACATATCTCTCCATTCCTCCAATGAATCTCCATTGGCCTAAAAAATTGTTTGATTGGCTTTGATTGTGGGGCAAAAAAAAGTTTTTTTAGACGATTAATGGTCATGAAAAATCGCTGAAATGCAAAAACAAGGAATTAAAATGGAGCCCATACTCGGTACTCTAAAGTATTGCAGGACATTCAAAATGACAAATAAAAAGATGTGTTTACAGGAAAAGTGTAAGATGTGCCATTGTTTTTGTATGGTGTCATATATTTTTTGCGTCTGTATGGTGAACATAAAAAAAAAAAAAAAATCCCTACCTACCTACCCTATTTATTTTCTATGTTACGCCAATCAAACAATTTTTTTTAGGCCTATTTATGACTATCGAGGACAGACATTTCATTCAAAATCCCTGTCTTCACTAAACAAAGCCCATTCAATGGTTGCACCTGCCCACATCAGCAAACTCATATCATTATCCACTAATCGCTCGCTTCGCTCATCACAACAGCTTACTTTAGAGCCCTTTCTGCTCAGGATGGCCGTCTATATAGACGTCCTATAAATTTTTCCAGTTGTGTGCTGAAGCCGTCTATAGACGTCCTGGTCCACTATGTAAAGAAACAATACAACCTATTTTTGCATCATGATCCTCTTTAGCAGTATAAATATCATGTTTGGTACCATAGGAAAGAGAAATAAATGGGTAACCTGTAGGTCAAGTTATTTTCACAAACCAAGAATTCCCAGAGGAGAATTTTATTAGTCTCCAAAAGAAAATAGTTGCCACAAACCAAGCAGTCTTGGCTCAATCTAAGTAATGGCATACATTCCAGCAACTCCCAATTTCACATTCCACAATTCACACAATTAGGTGAAGTTCAGCAGCATATAGATTATTTAATGAAATCAGCAATCCAACAAGTATTTTTTCTTCTGCCATTGCAGAAGATTATCCTGAATTGGAACGCAAACCCTCATGCAGTGGGACTCAGTTCTATTGTTGTCTACATCCCATCATTGTTTTCCACTTCTCAGCTGTTTACTGATACTGCCTGTTTACTTCAAGAGTTCTCTCAGATTTCCATGCATGGCCATGGTCATGATATACATAACCCTACACTGTAAAAATACCGTGCATTTACAGGAAAATACTGTAAAAAGCTTAAAATTACCGTATTTGGCTGTAATTTGTAAATACAGGAAAATACTGTAAAATTTTTCTGTCCAATTTTCGCAGGCCCTATTATGAACAAATCCAAAAGTGAAGATTTATTTCGAAATTTTAAGAGGCAACAACATCATTTACACTACTAATGACTTTTTTCATTATACCATAGTATACTAAAATATAACGGGAAATACTGTAATTTTACAGGAAAATACTGGCGCATTTCTGCCAACCACAAAAACCCCGTAAAATATAGCTTTACAGGTTTTCATTCAACTTTACTGTATATTTTTACAGTTTGAATGTAATACATTTTAACAACAAACTTAAATTTTTTACAGTTTAGTTATATGCAATGTTAAAAAATTGTGGATCTAGGCCTAATCTGGTTAAGGGGTGTTTGTCATGTGCTTTTTTATTTCTCCAACATTCACAATCTCTGTAATAACTCACCAAAGATAATAAACGTTTAAAGCGTTTTGATTACATTAAGTTTTACAGTATACTGTAAATTTTACGGTACTTGTTGGCAGAATTGCGCAGGATGTTACTGTAAACTTTACAGTATTTTTTTTTTTTCATGTACGCACCCTTAGTGATATTGACATTCCCTGCTTGCACGAAATGAGACGAGTCCTAACCTAAAGGTAGCTAGTACAGTTTTTTCTGATTGGTTGGGTCAGATTGCAATATTTTGCTTGACAAAATTAGTTAGAAGACTTCTATAGCCAATTTCTATCCAAAATAATACTTCCAATGTTATATATCCAATTGTGGTACAGAATTACATGTTTGTATGTATATTTAAACACTGATAGCAATGCAACATTTCATTAGCAGACCGAATATTTCATGTTTGGTAAACAGCCACAGCTTTGTACAGTAATGTATGACAGGTATGAACTACACAATAGTGATGTGGCCTTTGCACTAGATAACAAGTTCCCTTTAAAGGGGAAGTATGGTAAACTGAAGCTTGCTGTCTTGTGTTTTCCATGCGATGTGATTTCTACTTCAAAAAATACCAGATGTATCAGAAAAGTAACATGAAACTTAATGTCTTTTGTTTCACAATAAAGGTTGATCATTATGAATTGATGCCATCTGCATAAGTAGTCATTACAATATCGTGAACAAACTGAATTTGTTGTTTCATTTCACAAATTGTCACGAAATGCGAAGATTGTGCTTTTAAGGACTCCGTCATTTAATTTCATGGAATCTATAATGTTGTTTTACATTTATTTCAGAATCTGGATGTTAGTACTCTCTTAATTCCTTAGAAGACTTTATTTTAAGTCACAGGGGAGTAGGTGACTGGAATTAGTGACAAAAAAACCTTTTGGGAACTATGTTAAACACTCTTTATATTCAAATAATAACTCTTTAAATGTTTTATAAAAACCGTTTTAAATAACATCCTTTAGGTTTATTTTCAAATCAAAAGGACTAATTTTAAGTAAGCCTTTTCCACGGATTTAAATTTTTTAAATCAAAAAAGTTTGTCACTAAGTCCTTCGCGTTTTAGACTTAAAAATTAGTCCTCAAGGAAGTAAGAGAACGTCAATGAAAATGAAAACAAAATATAATCTTGAAGTGAAATTTATGGACGACAAATATAAACAAGTATTATAACGCCCAACACTGCCTATTGCCAGTCCAGCAATGCCCGCAGCAATGTCAGTGACTTTTCTGTAGCCTTGCGCATGACCCATGTCTCTGAAGTGGGGCAAGTTTGGTGCAGCATAGAGCTTGCTACCCCGCTAATTATACCAGAGCAGCGAACAGTTAAAATCCGGACCACTTTTCAAGACTACTTCTTATGGCGACGGGCTTTTGCAGTGCTCGCAACCAAACTTCTGGAACATATCCCTGAAACAATCCGTGCTGATGCGTCAATTGGTCAATTAAAATCATTGCTCAAAACTTCTTTTCAAGTGACTATTTGCTCTATTGTTGTTTTATGTTGTAGTTGGTGTAAGGTGTTGATTTATGTTATCGTTACAGCAGCTTAGAAAACCTTGGTTATTTGCGCTCTTAAACTGGTTATTCTTATTATTATTATTCTGAAAAAATGTGCAGTGCCGCTTAAGGACTAATATAAAAACAATCAGAGTTTTAAAAGATTTCGCTTTTCGTGTTAAACAGCGGACGAGCGTCTAAAATTGGGATTTCTTGGCCGCCCTCCGCTTTGCATAGCCTTATGCTGGTCTAGCGCATCAAGTTTCCCCATTGGTCCAAAGTTATGTGAAAGTGGGTGTTATAAAATACGTAATTGTGGGCAGAGAAGACTTGAGGTATTCACGTTGATGCGATACGTAATTATGTATAAACTAGGACTCCCAGGCTTTGGAAATCGGCATGTGCACAAGTGAAGAGGTGGGGTCAATCAAAATCTTCGTCATGTCTTGAGAGAGTGCATGGGGCTTGTTGTTGAATTTCCATGTGTCGTGGATAAATTTGAAACTTCACCGTTCGTGTTTAGCAAAAAGGTGATATCCACATTCTGCCATTGAGAATCAGACCAGAAATCGGGCCACAAATATCAGAAGGAACTTGCAGAGCCTAGCTACGCGTCTGCCCAACTTCCGAATCAACAGGTGAGTATTGAGATTTAGGACATGTTACTAATCTCTGCCATTAATATGTTTCAGAATCTTCCATCCTTATACTTTATACAACTTACAGAAACCAATATTACTGCCAAATTGGGCATTTGGATGACCAATTTTTCCCACACTTGGATAACTCATCCACTATTGTGTTAGAGTGCACAGTTCACATTAGATTAATAGATGCAGAAATCAGAATGTACGAGTGACAATAATGTAGCCGTGGTTGAGGTCGGGTAGTTTATGTGTGCCATTACAGTGGGTGGCAGTATAGAAGTACATTTGTAAGCTCTTTGACCTATTTTAACACCGAGGTACCTCGTCCTCGGTGGTGTCATATCCAACTCGTCAATTACCACAACAATTGCACCAATTAAAAGATAGCAGCTGGTGCAGCAGGCAACTTTGCACCAATTCCAACAAACTGACCTTGTGGTCCTATCCAGTATATTTTTTTTAATTTGTTAAAAAGCTTATGGGTATAGCCAAGGTTTGGAAGGCAAACAGACACTTGTAGTGACCGACTGCAGGGATTATTGAGTGGCCTTTACCATGGCTGCTTTAGAAATTCTTGTATTGCCCGGGTATTTTCGATGTTTTATGCATGCATGGAGCATGAAACCATTTCTATAGAACTGAGTTAGAAAACGCAAATGTTTAGTCGGTCATAATCATCTCCATGTCATACATCATAGTATGAACGCCCAAGATGCCTACTTTTAATTTGTAGTTCGCTTTAAAATCACAACGTATAGAAAACCTTTTATTTTTTTTTCCTTTTTTAACTTGCAAATATTAGTATCAATTTATATATTTTTGGGTGAAAATAATAATAATCTATGGCGAGCCAAAGAGTTTAAGAAGGGTCGATCGGTCGGTTGGCTTTTTTTATGGCACCAATTATGTACGTCTTTCATCAAAATGGTAAAATATTTTTACCTAAAAAAACGTAGTTTTACACGCATACAAGATTTTTTTTTTAAAACCCCAAATCACGAAATCAAGTTTGTACTGCCCACTGAACAGATTCTTTCTATTTTTGGGCCGCCAGCTGGAAGGACTATTTCTTTTTCTGTATCAGTACACCCGAGAAAAACCAATTATTGATGAAGTCATAAAAATAAGTTTATTAGCAGGTATGCCCCCGTGACTAACCAATAATAAGAAAGTGTAGACATTTCCAAGGGGCCGTTTCTGCTATAGTATCTGACAAGTTCCCGACAAACACAAACATATGTTCTGTGATTTTTTAAAAAATGTTATGAAAACGTTTGTTTAAGGTCCGTATTTGCATCCAAAACGAAAAAAACAGTTGTCCGGAAGTCGTAGGGGCTACGTCCTTCAAAAATAAGCCTTCAGATAAGGTCGCAAGTCAGAAAACTGGTTCCCCCCCAATAGGTGGTTTTGTTTCACGGTTGCCTTTTTTTTTTCAGGTCTCTAATGTTTTTTAGGACTTCCACTTAGTCTATGTCAATAAATGTGGTTTTATCTTTGCCTGTTATTTCTTCTTTAAAATAAAGAAAGTCCCAGGGTTTTGGGATTTCTAATAACAAAGTATGGCACGAGAGTTACGTGGCCATTTCTGCACGCCTTTTTTACAAGCGAGGGGTTAAATGAAAGAGCAGACATAGGCAACAAATGTTATTCGAAAACTTCAAAATGGTGGACTTTGGCACAGTACGATCGAAAAAACATCCGATGATATTTTTGTGCCAGGTGTATGTGCGGTATTAAAAGGGCCATGGCCCGATCGCTAATAGCCTCGTCACAGAAAACCCCGGATTTTACCGGAAATGGTCAAAATTTTGGTATCAGAGAAGCTACTATTTTGTCTTAAGTTATCTGTGAAATCTTAGGGCTAAGGATGTTGGGTTTGGTAGTTATGAGCGGAAATTTGCCCCATTTGGTCGACCAATATGAATTTACACAGTACTCTATGGGCTTACAAAATCACGTTTTTAGCCTCACCCCAAAACGGATTGAAATATCGGCGCGAAACTTTACAGATGGGAGTGTTGGGGTGAAGGCCATTCCAATCAAGATTGTGAAAACTTCATATACTTAATTCGGGCCATCCCCCTTTAGTATTATGCGTGCCTCCTAGAAAAAAAAAAAAAAGTTTGGCCTTATCAAAAAGTGAAGAGTGAGCTAGGTCTATAATAATGGATAATTTGGAAATCGGCCCCCTAACAAGTCAGAATCAACCCTGCTTTTGTCTTAATAAAACAATGAAGACGGCTCTAATTTTGTGATTTTGGCTGACCAGTGACTGTCCAATGAAAATACGGCCACACACCAAAAATCGATCGCTGTTTGAAGGAATGAGTGACAGGTGCACACAACAGAAATCCCAGAAATCAAGACGTAAATAGACAGAAATGGTACTAGAGACTTCTCTTCCGAAGCAATTTACACAAACATGCACAAAAAATACAAGAAACCCCTTCGTTAAAAAACGGATTTAGCATTTATGTTAAAAGAGAAGAGCTCGGACACAACTTTTGGGCTAGCTATCTCCGCAGAGGGTGTGGTTTAGCATCTTGTAAGGAAAATATAGAAGACACTGGCGCAAAAAAACACCGAAATGCGTATAGTTCGCCAGTGGCGTGCATACTAATCCCAGAGTCCCTTGCGATTTATCTACGCGATTTACGGTGTGGGGAAAGCATATGGTCAACTGGACGAAAAATTCGATTTTTGAAATAGGTAAGTGAAATTGACCTCAACAATTCTCATATGAATCATGAGATACACATGCTGCATGGACGTAATGCGGGTGAAAAATAAAATTAAGATAAGTTATCCTTCTTCAAAGTTGAACTTCGCTGGGTTCAGGAAAAATGCCAAGTCATTAATTAATGTCAAACGTTCTGAACTCAGTAACTAGTTCCTGGAGTTACAGGTACTGTAACACAACTACTTCAAACATGTTCCCGATTAAATTCATTTTTAGGTTATAATTCTCAATTGGAGAGAGAAATATTTTTATGTTGAGATCAGAAATAGAGATACCCGTATCAGATCCAATTTTTTCACCATCAAGGGACACACAAAAACTAACACTCAGTAGCTCTACCAATGCAGAAGGCTATTTGATGACAAGGTTGCTTTCCTGCCACATGTACAGAGTGTATTTCATGGAAATATTCTGAGTGCTTAAACAAAGATATTGTTGATTGTTTTAAATTGGTGTCCTTCTCAGATAATAGCAATGATACGTTGAATGCAAATGAAACTTTTACTTCAAAACACTGATGAAACCAGTGATGTTCCTTTTGTCAACAATCCGATGTATTACATGATTTTTCAAGGACATGGTGCAGTTCGCCCAAACCGAAATCGTTGAGCGATTATTTCTGTTTTCATGTCCCCTCTGATGTATGGTTGGCCTGCAAGAAATTTGTCATGCTTAGGCCACACTTATGCTGCCGAACAATGTACTTCATGGTTTTTTATTATGAGTTTATGAGTCAAACAGAAAAGGGTGTGTATACAAATATCTGCTTTGTGATTCCGATTTGGTAATTCCAGTTGGTTGTGTGATCTATGTCGGTATTGACTTGGCATTGAATGATACCTTTGTCCTTAAAGTTAAGGACCATGAAGATCATCAATGTGTTCTATAGCTTGCACTTTAAAAACTGGACAGATGTTGAGCAAAGGTGTGATCAGTATTAATGTTAAATCACCCTCAACACTTGGGGTGAAAACCTAAAAGTTTGTAAAAATGTACGTATATTCAATAGACACACCCTGGACTAAGTGGCAAAAGAGAACTTTTCAGCACCCTATATACACATATTTTACAACTTGTTTAGAATAATTATTTCCCATTGTCTTTATTTTTAAACAGTACACTGCTGACATTTCTTAAATACCTGTGTCAAATTTTGGGTATACCGAGTTTTAATTCATTTTAATTGTCCGGAAGAATCCACATTACAACGTTGAACCACCTGTATACTGCAAACTTGGTAATGTTCTTAAAAAAAATAAAATAAATTGTTGAAAATACAAAGTTTGTAATTAAAACCTACTTGAGAAAGGGTATATGTAAAGAAAACACGTCCACAAGTTTCATGCTCAATACTTGCATATTTTTTAACATTTGAAAGTAGTTTTTGATCACCCTGTATTCTTGCCTCACAGACAACATGCAACCCTTAATTATTTTTATTGAATAGCCATAATTAGTATCATGCAAATTCATAAGTGGTTTGGCTCACTCATTTTGATTTTAAAAAAGCAGGGTCTTCATTATGGTGCAAAAAATGAACATTTTCTTCGTTTAACACCTATATAATTTTTACCCCCCTGTATATTACCGCTTTATTTATTAGAATTGAAATCCGTGGATAATAAGCTTCCAGCAATATTAATTTTGTGGGGCTCAAGTGTACACATTAAAAGTTAACAATCTGTGTGAATGAAAATTGGCGTGGTTTTTTCAACGGTTTTGGTGTGAAACAAAAAAGAGGACAGTTTATGACTTGCGACCATAAGGACATTGATCAAATACGTTAATCATTGTACTGTGTGTGTTTAAACCACTTTAATACACTGATAAAAATGGAGATGTATGTTGTTTTGAGTTATTGTTATTGTGCTATTTTTAAATGCAAACATTTGCCAGAACTCCGGGCCAAATGTGAACAAAAGACATAGAGAAGAGAAATGATGATGTGTTTTGCACACTTGTTGTATTATACGCTCAAATATATTTTTTGTCGGTTTTTGTTTAACATTTCTAAATCAAAGAACAAAACTTTCATTAACCCTACCCGGACCGGGTTCTTTTGCCGACCGACGGCCCAATGCAACGAAGGGCAATCTATTTTTATTTTACGGCCCAAGATGCAACGAGAGCCAAGTTTGCGTTTCATTGCATCTCGGGCGTTTTTCCCGGCACAGGAATAAGTAGCGCAAAGTCGATAACGGGCCCAGATGCAACGAAAAACATCGCGTCATTTTCCCGGAACGACGGCCCATGCAACGAAAAAAATCGCGGCATTTTCCGGAAACGGCCCCGATGCAACAAAAAAACATCCACAATTTACCGGAAAAAGACGTCCCAGATGCAAACAAGGAAAAAACATCGCGTGGAATGCAATTAAAACAGGGTAAATAAAATTAACAAATAAATTAAAATTAAATAATGGATGAGTCTGCACACTGATCCGCATGAAATTTGTAGCTTATAGTTGCCAGTCTGTGAGTGCGCTATTACGCTACATCATAGTAGTGCGTGGCGCTATTAGGCTAGTCATGCTCCGGTTTACATCATGAAGTACGTGTATGCATAATTAAAAAAATAGCTATCGAAAATGGTGGCGTATCACCATCGAAATCGAAATGTCTTATGGCTTTGTACACAGTGTCACCCGCTGATGAAAAGCATTGCCGCCTTCTGCGGGGACACAAAACCGTCCGAAAGCAGTGTGAAAAGCATGCCATCATTCTCGGGAATTGCCCAGCCCAAAATGCAAAGAGGAACATCGCGTCATTTTCCGTAAAGACGGCCCATAAATGCAACGAGAACATCGCGTCATTTTCCGTAAAGACGGCCCCCCAAATGCAACGAGGAACATGAACATCGCGTCATTTACCAGTAAGACGGCCCAGAGATGCAATGGGGCCAATGAGAGTCATTTGCGCGACCAAAATGTTGTTGAAGGCCGAGATGTAACGAGAAAACATTTTCCGACAGGTACAACGTTTTCGTTGCGTCTCATTGCATATCTCGGCCGCCGCGTTAGGGTAATAATGGAACAACATCTACTAAAAGAACTTTTTCAGTTTGGTGATAGAAATAAAGCAACAACAATTTCCTTACTAGATTTCGAAAATAAAAACCGGGGACCTTGTGGATCGGTAGATTTGTGTTGATCATGATGCATAAAATCAGATGCCTCTTCCAGAAATTAGCGTTTTAGGACTAATTTTGGTCAATGTTTGTTAATAAATGAATAGGAAATCTTTACTTATAACAGTATGCAACATTCGGTTTAAGCAACAAAAATGCGGCCCCCCATATATTCGGCCCGTTATCAAATTTCTATAGGCCTTAATGTCTTACTATCTAGAGCAGGGAGCACGGAACATGGATTTCAAGCATCATCGTTCACCCCACTACAGAAAAGGTTTGAAACCTTGGTAATAATCATAATAATGCGACCATGCTTATAAAGCGCATTACACAATT